>CANYCX012722649.1:0-22521 GCA_948193385.1 Breynia disticha f. nivosa
GTATTTTTTTTCTATTTAACCAAAAATTTGACGAAAAAAATTTATAAATGTTTTAAGTGAATCGATGGATGATTATAAAGATCTAAATGATAACGAATAAAAGAATTTAATTTTTCTTTTACCATGTTGAAGGAAAAATGATGAATTCTTGAATGAGGGTGACAGTTATGTTGAATGGAGAAAAAAAAAAAGAAGTTGCATCTTTAAAGAATTGGATTGCTAGTTGGAGGAGAAATTAAAAAAAATTGATTTTGATATTGTAAATTGTTGAAAAATAAATAATTTTCTCGATTTGTGCTATTTATAATAAGTTTTTTTGTTAAATTTTATATTGATGATATTTTATCTTCTTGTTTCTTGGAAAAAATTAAGTCATTTTGAAAAAAATTTCGAACTTCGTCAAGTCTTAGAACCGTTTTATCCATTAAAAAATTCTCGATCCTTGTCCCGTCCTAAACCATAATTTTAGTACAATACGTGACAAAAATTTTCAACCTATAGTATAAGTTTACATCTTTAAGATTAAAATCTCCATAACATAAAACAAGACTGAAAATTTGTGATCTCAGTGCTATCCTTTCCATTAAACACCCTTAGATTCAAGTAAGGTAATTGATTGTTAATCATGATCCCATATTATGTCATGAGAAAACATTTTTAGATCCGATGCAATAAGGGCACATCATAGTTGAAACTCAGTTACCGCCGGTGACCGGAAATTTCGTGAGCAACTTCAGTGCTACAAACCATGACAACCATTTCACACAACAACGGATCCAGTTCACTAATAATTTTTGATTTCGGTATCTCTCTTCACGACGTATATGGAAAATAAAATTAGAAAAATACGAAAATTATAAATTTCTACAAAATTATGGTCTGAATGTCTACATTCAGACACGCAGAAACTGAAGAAACTGATCGCAGTAATTATTGTTCCGACCACCAATCTCAGGTTTCCAAACCACATGAAATTGTCCAACCTTTAAAATTTTCACATAAAACAACAAAACCAACATCCTATTTACATTCGTAGTGGTGCTAGTAAAGACACACAGATTCTAACCTACTCGTTCATCGTGTTTCTTTGAAACTCCTGTTCGTCGTTAGCTCGATGCCTTCCCGAAAATTTTTATTTAAAAAAACGAGAAAAAGAAAAAAAACTGCTAGGTATTACATAAAACGTTAAGCACATGAAATACCGATGGAAGCTGTGGCTGCAAATCTCTCGGAGGCGGTTCTCTTAACCAAAGAGTATTTACTTTCCGGCGAAAGCCCTCCAAACTCAATCTCCGGCACTTCTGGAATGGTTGAAAGTGCGCCGGATTTATCAAAAACCATGTAATATTCGTGAGGTTTATCGTGAAGCCGGAAAAGACTGCTAGAACTTTGTTTGGACTTGAACAAAGATTTAATAAACTTTTGAAGAGAACGTGAAATCTTGGAGGGTTTCCTGGAAGAAGAAGAACTGCCAGGTTGTGGTGGAGGTGGCGGTGGTAGATGGCTAACTACACGACGGTCCGGTAAGTGAGGCATCGACAAGGTTCTTGAGGAGTGAATAGCCGAGTCGAGTTGACGCTCGAAGGATTTGAGCTCAAAGGAGTCGTAGAGTGAGCTACCACAATCCCACACAAGTGACCTTGAATTTTGGTTAAGTTCTTGGCTCGATCTCTTCATCATTTCTTGATCAATCTTTTTGACAACACAGAAGAAGTAGGGAAAAAGGGACAGAGGTAGAAGACGAGAAGAGATAGTGATTAAGAAAGGATATGAAGAAGGAAAGAGAGAGGAAGAGTTGTATATTTCAAGTTAGGTAAATAATCAAAGGCGTTAGTTGTGACCTAAATGGAGGTTCGTTACCATATTCACGGCCTCACACATGAACCATTAAATTTCATTTCATAGCGGCATCATATTTGTGATATAATTATTATAATTTTAAAGTCGTGTTATTAGTTTCTGTCTTAAACGATTTTTCACGAATCGTGTTACCGTATAAAAATTTGATAAGTCTGTCGCATGATGCAAAATTTGTGCATTTTTTTTTACAAAATTTTAGAAAATGGGTCGGACTAACCCACAAACCAAGGGCAGAAAGACGTCTTTCAGTTAGTCCCGACAAACCGACAGGTTAAAACCTGTATTGTTCAACTATCGCATATAATATTTGCACACATTAAAGTAAATTATGAAATTTAATAATTTATTTGTTTAGTTTTTGGACCGTAGAGATTAATTAATTAATTAATCAAAAGTTTCATTCACGTTCGTATGGTGTTCGTGACGGTGATCTTTTTAATGATATCAAAATGGATTATCCTCGCCTAAATTTTTTTAAGTTCCCAAATATATTTAAAAAATAATATATTTTAAGAATATAATTTAAAATAATTTAAATTATAATACAATAGTTAAAAAATAATTTTATTTTTTTATTTTAAAAAAATATATTTAATCAAATAAAAATTATAAAAAATTGTGATTAAAAGTGATAAAAAATGAAAATAAAAATTGTGACCTTTTAGGTGGATATGAACCTAGCTAAATGCATAATGTTGTCAATTTATGCTAATTACTTAATATTACTTGTGATATAAATATTATAAAATTAAAATTTGTGTGATATTATAATTAATGTGTACTGTCTTCATGCAATTTGCTTTAATGTATGGCAAAAAATTAGGGGTGCATATCTTTTATTGCATGATCTTTAGCTTTATTTTATTGATATTTTATTGACATTGCCATAGAAATAGGTGCCCTCAACAAGTGTGCTTTGGTGATGATTGAGGTTGAACTTGGTAGGGTGGACTGCGGTTCGATCTCCAACAACGCCGCGTGAGAGAGGAATGATACCTAACCACCCAGAACTCTTCCTTAAATTGAATTAGACTCGGCTTAGTGAGTCGGGATACCGGTGCTCAGACCAAAAATAGGTGACAAGCTCAACGAGCCCGTATTTAAAGAGATGGTATGGCTATTTAAACTGCCAGTATTGAAGAGATTTATTAGATTGCCTATTTTTATATAATTCTAGGAAATTTGTTGTAAGTAATGCTTGGAGGTTGCTCAAATCGTTGTTATTTTAAAAAATTATGGAAAGTTGTTGTTATTTGACATTCTAACGTCATGAGTGGATATGAAAAACACATTCTATACCTTGCATTAATTGTGTCGTGATATTTTTTTACCAGATACGATATGAATTGAATTTACGTTGTTCATATCGTTACATAAATATGATTTCACAAATTGTAATGAAGAAGACGTCTCTATTGACAAATCAACGTTGTCCACAACGAACAATACAACATAGCATCAGGAAAAATGGTCTTTATCTACTATATGATCATCCTGTCAGGTTCACATCAATGTTGAATAAGAAAATCAGAATTATTGAACATGGGATATGAGCATCAAGATACTCAATAGGGGCATCAATGATGATTAGAATAGAATTAATAATTTAATATTGGGTAGTTATTGACTAATGAGTTTGCTGACCTCCTCCTAATTAAATCACTAATCATCTAACAACTGACTCAACAATAAAATTTTGTTTTAATTAGTAACATGTTAAGGAGTTTACCAAATTATCTTAATTTGATTCACGTTTACTCAACTTGGATTTATTAGAATTCGCTCATATTAAGGTATTTTCGTCTTTATATTCTTAAATAAGTGTTGTTTTTAACAATTGACACAAATTAAAAAATAATAATTGAAAAAATTATTTTACTCCTATTAAAAATTCAATTTCCAAAACGTTTGTTGCTGTAGTTTTCCAAAACATTTAATGTTAGGGATCTTTCATTAATTTTAGTTTTAGGAGAATGAGTTTTCTTTGTTGTTTTGAGAATATAACAAAATTTAACGATGGATAATTAAAAAATGTGGTCATAACTCATAATTTAATATATGTGAAAATCAGGATATGGAGTTAATTATGATTATGTATCGATCTTGTTTGTGTTCAATACGCTTACAACCCCCAGCTCATTTACATCTTAATCAAACTCGTATAACTTTTTGTTGTATCGAGTTGGCGGATTGTGTCGATTTTACATCGCAGATTGCACCATCCTTCTTAGCACAGATTTTACATCTTCAAAAACATTTTACCCTTTTTGCATTTGAATCACAACACTGCTTCTGAAATTTATGAGCAAAGCTCAATCAACAACATCACTGCTGAAAAGCTTGAACTTGTTGGCATCAAGAACTAATTTCCTTATAGAAGAGAATGCACCCATTAATCCTGCACCTGTGAACACAACTATGATGGTTAAGTTAATCCAATAGGTTAAAGAAGTTTTTGGGGGTTTGTATGTCATGTTGTAGAGAAGCATTGGGAGGATGAAATCCAGAGGAATGAATCCGATTGCTCCTACGACACCGTTTATGTCGCCGAAGAACGGCAGCATAGCTGCCATGAAACCACAGAATATGACGTAAATGGTGCGAAGAATTAGCCTCGGAACAAGGTTTCGTTTTGAGAACATTCCTTGCTTCACATCAGCTGATTTTTTCTCCATGATCTCGTAAGCCACTTGAGAATAAACCTGGAAAAAATGGATAAAAAATTAGCCATGTTCGTGTAATGATTAAGGAATGAACTGTTCTGTGTCAGCAAAGCTTACTAGGCCAATTGCAAATAGCTGAAGCAGAACGAAGACAATGCCGAGACCAAGCACCCAAGTCGGAGCCAGGGATGGACCTTCATCAGGCATTAGGCTTTTGAGAATGTTAGAGTTAGATTTGTTTCCGAAAACCCAATATCCTGACACTGCAGCTGAGTAGAATGTCACAAGAATCACACTGTAACACATCAGAAGGCCTTTAAACATCTTCCCTGTTGCAGGTGGAGCTAAAGTTGCCTGTAATGGTATGGCAAAGTGGAATTGTATCAGGGAAGCATTCTGTTTTTGCCAAATTGTAAGCTCTGTTGTAGTCATGGGAGAAATTCAATCAAATTACTCTCTGCATGCTCGAAAATTTTGCGATTAATCAAGTCAAAGTCCTGTAAGTTCTAATTATAAACCTGGAAAGTTGATTTACTTGTATTTCAGGGAGAATTCCATTTCCGAAAATGGCAGCAATTATGGAGATTGACGTGAAGGCGCTAAACAACCTGGAAGACTCTGAAGATTCTAATGAATAATCCTTTGCTGGAGCATTTTTGGCGAGGCCTGCGTAAGAAAACATTCATAAACAGTTAGTTCATTATAATCTGTAGTTCTCTAACGTATAATCTCATCTACTAATTTACTCTGCTTCCAAAGAAGAGACAATCTAGATGAACCGAATAAACAAAGACACGAAGTTCAACCAACTTTGGTTGGTTGCAGATTAGTAATTAATGCAAGGATCAGATACCACCACCTGTCAAATATTAGTGGCCAGCCCAAAATTCAGTGAACATATCTTGGGCCTCGAACAAAGATATACAATCTCCATTTTTATCTCATCAGCAAAGTTCTAATATGATTGTGTTCAATGGTTATCAGAAACTAGTAACATGGTTTTAGGGAATGTGATGAGACAGATGTATGGTCCATAATCTAATTCTTGTCACAGTTCCTGACCAGGTATAGGTATGTACTAACTGATGAACGAGTCAGGTTTATCATAACCTATTCATTGAATGCTGGTAAGCTAATGTTAAAAGCAGTAATGCTTCATTTTTATATTTCTGATTCAATTGAAAAGCTGTCAAGGCATCTGCAATTAATAAGTTTCCGTGTAAATATCTAAACAAAACAGAGTCTAAAACTATTAGGTGTCGGCACGTAAAGAAAATTATACCGGGAATATGGACATAAAAGAGTGCAGAAGAAAAAAACAGGTTGAGGTGTGTGGTACCTGCATTAATACAAGCACCAACAACAAGGAAAGTGTAGCCCAAACTGAGAAGTAGAGAAGCCAGATTTATGTGTCTGAGAGAGTGGAAAGTTGGAAGTTGAGACAAAACAATCATAATTGCTGTCACGATTGCTATGAACTCGTACAGTTTCATTGAACCATGAGGAGAAAGGTTCGAGTACATGATCTTTAACATAGGCCAAACAGGACACAAATCAGATATAATCAAGCATTTTGCAGATACAATAACAAAATCTCAGCACAAAAGTCATCCTTACTATTAGTCACACCTTGCATATCAGTTAAAAATTGGTAAGGAATCATGAAACTTATCTTGAATTATAACCATAGATTAAGTTGGAAGGAAATGTTGGTATGTATTAATGGTCGAATATCATGATGAAAATTAAATCGGTCTCCATACCTGAAGACATTCTCCAGCTAGCAAAATTGCTCCTATGCCAACTCCAGTGTTGATTGCTGTTTGAATGAAGATCACAAAGTAAAACATCCATCCTGAACCTGTTAGCAAAAAATAAAATCAAGCTGTAAATATCAGTACTAGCTGACATGAATTCTATCTTATATTGCTAAAAATTTCCTATAAAATGAATGAATCAAGAACATAGCAAAATTCGTTGACATAAAGTTAAGTATTATATGTTATTGTCAAAGAATTTGACTCTTTCTCGTTATTCTCACAAAAATCTGTTCTCTCTCTGAAGAAATCTCCGATATTAAGCTCGTGATCATGCCAAAAATGGCAGGAATCAGAGGTGGTTAAGCCTTTCTCAAATTGAATATCAACATTTATTAGAGTCAAGAGCTGTGTAGACTCTAAACAGCAAACACGTGCCTTTTGAACCATTCACACTTGCACGCTCCCCTAAAACTCGAAAGTCAATACCACGACCTTTCTTCAACCTCGAAAACCCCGCAATGCAGTTATTACATAAAATTAACACAACTCCAAACAACGTTACCTAAAACATCGGCGGCTAGTTCCCGAAACCGAATGTGTCGACGACCGGCTTTTTCACAGTGGTCTAGCACCAAGGACATTAAGAAGTAGGAATAAAACGTCACTATTCCCATTACCGTCAAGCACAAGATTCCTAATCCCCACCCTAACCCTCGAAATGCATAAGGTAATGTCAGGATCGTGGGTCCAACTATTGCCGTCGTTAAGTGGAATCCGGCGTGGTACCATTTTCCTGCAAACACAATCAAAATAAATAAAACGAAAACGGGATGTAGAAATTATGTGGAGAGAGATGTTGTGGTAACCTTTTGATTGGAGAACAAAGGCGGCACCGGCATCTGAATCCAGAGAGTGGTCGGAGAAGTGAGGTTGCGCCATGGAAGTTGACGTAGACGGCATATGTGGCGTAGAAGTGAAGTAGTATAAGGTTGGCAGTGTGAAAGAGAATTTTGTTTCTTCAAATCATATCTGCCGTCCTCGAGTACTTCTGAAAACGAGGATATTTATAGAAGATTTTTTTTCCCAGAACCACAAGATATCTGAACACCTCAGACTAATTTCGTTCGAGCCGAACAAGATGAAGTTCTCCTAACAGAATTTTTACGCATCTGCTTAGTCAGAACTCGAGTTTTTGGAGAGGCAATTGGGTAGGGATCGGATGTAATAAGCTCAAGCCATTTGATGTCCTCCTCAAGCACGTCTGAGAACGCTTCTATTGCCAAAAAGAGCAAATATAGAACAAAAAGATTGTCACATCAGTTGAGTTGGTTTGTGCAAGTATGCTTGAAAGAGTATTATGTCTCACCTTATCAATAAATCATAAAATACTCAAATTTATTTTCGCTGTATCTAATGGTGTCGTTAAATCGGACTCATATTGAAAATCATCCAAAACTGGTTGTGCTAGTGGGCTTATTCATTCGCAACATTGGTGATTGTGGCGACGAAAGGTGATCAGATAACTTGAGCGTGTTGTCTGTAAAATGTTGGGCAGATATGAAGAGATTGGCCTGCGCTTTGTGGGAGAAATGACTCGCAGGATAGCGATTGATCTTGGATGTAGTTGTAGCGTGTAAGTAACAAGTACAACGACACTGGAATATGAGATTACTGTTGCTCCAAAACTAATGGTGACATAACTTTAGCATGTTCTTTAGCTCATTAAAGCCGTATTTGGTTATTGTTCTTGCCTTATTTTATAATCTCTCTCTCTCTAAAGAAAAGAGTGACTAACCAGTTGCAGAGAATATAAGATCGATTTATCCATTATAAAACCATCAACTTTTGATATTTTAATATTGGTAGGAATAATATAAAGCATATATCTACAGAGACAGAGTTTCAACATCTGACTTGAATACCATAAGTTATCCATAAGAAAAAATGATACGAAACATTGGATGTAACCCTAATGGTATGTATGATGGCCGACGAGAATATTTTTTCTTCCACTTTCATCAATGACGATGTAGCTCTGATGTCGACTTCTTAAGCATCTGATTCAAACAGTAAATTCATGAAAGGCAATTCAAGCATGGTTTTCCATATTAATGGCAAGTGTGACGAGCATGCTTGTTCAATCCACTCTTTCAACATTGAACAAAATCAGCAGCTAGCATTTCTTTAAGCACTGGACTCAACATCAGAACCAAATAATTATAGCCCTACAATATGGAAATGTGTCTGTAAAATGTATGAGGTCACAAAAGAAGTCTGTAAACTTTAAACAGAAGATTACAACTGAATCAAGGTCTACTTCAATTATCTCTCCCCAATTTTCCAGTATCTATATGTGCAGAAGAAGCACTGTAAGTTGGTAATTGTGTTGTTGTCACAGGACTGAAACCTGCTATTCACTTGTGTGGCCTCGGTGTACAGGGGAGAATGTCACTAGCTTTCTGATGAATATATCAATTTTGTGGAAAGAATTGGTTTTAGCAATCAAAATTTAGCCAATCTTATCAACCATTAACTGCCACCTCCATTATAATATCATTCAGATTGTCCATTGGCCCTGGTAAGCACCAGTGTAAGCAGTCATTCACTGTCGCGTTCTTGTTCTTGGCAAATGGCTGGAACTGTCTGTATGGACCTGGATGCCCGTCTGGTCTCGATAATAAAAGTTTTGTGAAGTCAAGAAGTCTGAGATTTACCCCATTTGCGGCTGCTTTCACTGATGCATTTTTGAACTCTGCTAATTCCACATCACGCAGAATCCTGTTGATATCCTTTATTTCGATCTCGCCTTCTTTTGCTGGTGAGAGTCTCGGACAATTTCCTCCATTGTGCCACTCTCCATTCTCAAAGTGATCTGGTGTTGATGTCCTGAAAAAGATCGTTCCCTTTTGGTTAGATGTGGCAATGAAGTCCATTGCATATCTGAGGGCTCTCTCATAGGCGAAAACAAACCCGACCTCCGTCAAGTTCCTTCCCTCGGGGCATATATGGCATCCAACTGCTGTATCATTCTCATGGTACACTGCAGCTTTGAGGTACCATTTTCCAGTTGAGATTATTGCATAGTCAAAGCTTGGAAATTGATCTGTCCAGTTCTTATCGAGTTTGTCAAGCTGCAGCTGAACTTCAGATGATGAAACACCATTATAGTCTTCAAATATGGCAGCTTTTACAAGGAAAGGGGACCAAATATTTGATATGGTCAAATTATAGGAAGGGAAGAGCCATCTTTTCGATTTATATTCCTCGTCGTGATAAACTTCAACAGCTCTTTCAACCTGGAAACAATGCAACCCAGTCTGAGTTTTAAAATGCTCAGCTGAAACATTAGTTGCTCAGCCCAATAAGTTTTACAATGATGAAGATGCATCAATTTAAAGTGTTCATCGTGACAATCCATATCAAATCACAAGAACCTACAGTTCAAAACAAATTAAACCATCGAAACTACAAATCATCTATGGCAACATCGACAATTATGTTTTAAGATGAAACGCAAGCAGGTAAAAGAACAGAACTTGAATCATTATTCCAAGGTATACAAAAATGAGCTTCCAAATAGTTCAGGACTTACAGTTGAAAGCATGCATAACAATGACTGAACATGGTTACGAGAGATAGAATCACCAATCAGTGCCCATGTTTTATCCCTCATCAACTCAAGAAATCTTTGCGCATCAAACGGAGGTAACTCGCAGTTTCGGGGATTCCACCTCCAAAACAAATAACCAGTATCCGGCCGCCCATTTCTCATGCAATTTTGGTGTCCATCAATCAAGGTGCAGCTGACATTGGTGTACATTGGTCCTGATGGGTTTGGAATCCAATCTCCAGTAAAAAGATCGCACTTTTCTTCTGCATTAAGTTGAAATCACAAGTTATTCCATGAACTAAACAGTCAACCAAAGTCACATTTCCAATGCCATCAATCAAATGGGAAACCAAAGATTCCAAACAATCTAAAATGGCCAAAGAAAAACAAAGGGCAAGTAATCAGTAGCAGCTACAATGATAAGCCATTAAAGAGTATTACTTTACTGCTTAGATCTCAAAACCACACATCACCACACAGTACACTCTCGATTGCTAAAACACTACTAAAAAAATAACAAAAACTGAACTCAAAGCAGCAAAATTTAATTACCTTCAGAAGCAAATGGCTGTGGAGCACCAACAGGTGATTCTTTTATAACATCATCAGCAACACCACCACTTGATTCCTTGGAAACCTCAACTGCATTTTACAAGCCATTGCAACACAAAAACTTCAAATGAAACATAAATTTCAGCAAAAACCCAACTCAAAGCAGCAAAATTTACTTACCCTTTTGAAGTATCTCATCTTTATTTGCCACATCATGAGAAGATATTGGCTCAACATTTAGTGATGGTGGTGGTTGAGAAGAAAGTGGAAGCTTAGTCAATGCAGTTCTATGATCATTAAAAGAAGCACCGAGTTGTGACTCAAATCTTGAAGATTTATTAGAGAAAAGCCTAAAACAAAGACCAATCAAGAGAATTAAAAAGGAAAACTTGAATATCCAATTGTAGCGCTTGTTCAGCGTCCATTGCTTCCAGCTTAACTTCATTTCTCGAACGGTAGATTCAAAGATCTTGACTTTGAGCAGTAATGTTGCTAAAGATCGTGTCTTTAAGGTTTTACCGACAATCAGGGAGAGTGAAAGAGAGAGAGAGAGAGAGATTGCAGTGTCACTCCAAGGAAGAAAAAAAAATTGTATTAATTTCTTGATGTTTATTATTAATAATTGGGTTACTACATACTATCTTAGATTCTTAAGAAAAATGTGAGGTTTTGATGAAAGATTTTTATAATTTAGCAAATGATTATTGGAATAATAGAGTATTAATGATTGCTGCTAAAGATGGAATGTCATGATTAACTGAAAAAGTGTAATTAAGAGATATTCCATGAAAAAAAATTGGCATCATTTTAGTTGATATCATAAGTAATCTCTTTTTGTAATATGATTAAGGAATTGGATATCTTATTCACAGTATTTTTTTTATTAGTTTGTTATAATTGTATTTATTTTATTTTTTACCAAAAAATATATTTAATTTATTATTTTACAATATGCAGTCCCTTGTATGTAATAATAATTATAGAATTTTATAATATTATTTTTATTTAATGAGTTATTTTTAATTAAATAATAAATATTTAAATACCTAAATTTATATACAAATAAAATATTATTTGTATATTGAAATAATATATTAAAAAAAATATTATTTATCAATTTAAGAAGAAACCACTAATATATATTAGTGAGATAAAAATGAGAATTTTTATGCAAAATAAAAATTCCTCCCACCATTTTCTGCAATATATTGAACATTTTAGCATATAGTGTTTTGAAATTAAATCCAAGAATAATACTCCTTTTATTTTTTTAATTTTATTAATTTAAATATTTCATATAAATTAAAAAAAGTTAATAAACAAACTATAAACAATTTATTTATTTTTTAGATAAAACATATGTTGAAAAAAGGTGAGACACTAAAATCAATTAAAATAATTAAAATATTTTAAATAAAATATTAATAAAAAATTAAATTAATAATTTTTAAAAAATAAAAAATTAATATTAAATTAGTAAACTAAAGAAAACACAATTACTGTCAAATCATCCACAACTCATAGTAATAATTAGTCAAAACCTTTAGGAAAGAGCTTTTATTTATTTATTTTTTCAATCACCCAATATTTTCACTTTCGGTAAGAACTAATCTTCAGGGATCAGAATAGAAGACATCTCTCCTACCTTATGAGAACAACTCCGCTGAAATTCGTTACTGAGAAACACACTAAACCAAATTTCACAAAAGACTGAGTCGTGAATTCAAGCAAGACCTCGTAAAAGGAAGGAGCTTTTAATAACAATACATAATTAGTTTAAATACTTAATTACCTTCCAAATTTAGCTTACCACCCAAAAATATCATTAAATTTGTGTTTAGACAACTAAACCCTATTCACCTCTGTATCTCTCTCTCTCTTCTAACGAACGCCTCCCAACCACATTGCGTCACAAATGCGAGCTAACTCTCTCTGCTAAACATCTTACCAAAAACCCATCATTCCATTGCTCTCCGGTGCTCAACGCCGGGAGTTTTAATCTTAAAATGGCTTCTGAGGACGTTAAATCTGTTTCGACCACAATTGTTAATCTCGCTGAAGAAGCTAAGCTTGCTCGTGAAAACGTCAACGTCACTGCGCCAACTAGACCTGCCCTTCTTAGTATCTGCAAGTCTCTTATTGCTGGTGGAGTTGCTGGTGGCGTGTATGTCTTTCTTTGTTGATTTTTGGTGCTTTGATGTAAAGATTGAATCTTTATTGAGTTTTGGACTGTTGGTTTTTAGGATGGACTGTTTGGAGTAGTTGCTTTGTATTAATTTTTTGTGAATTGGTGAAATTTGATATGTTTTTTAGGATTATGAGTTGTGAAATTTATGTGGCGTCGTAGAGGATTTGCAGAAATGTTGAATTGTTTAAAGGAGTTGATTTGTACTAATTTGTTGTGGAATTGATGAAAGTTTTTTTTTATTGTGAGCAGTGGAATGAACGTAGAATAAGGGAGAGAATCTAAGATATTCGTTTCTTAATTGATTTTTATTATAGTTGTTTGATCAAGGAGTTGTTTAGAGAGATTTATGCAGAAGAGTTTAATTAGTGTTTACATTTCTTTTTGTGTAGAAAAATTTCCAGGGAGATGCATACATTGGCTGTCTTTGTTCTTGTATAACGATTTAATGAAGCTTTATCATCGTTTAGATGTGCTAAATATCTTCGTATCTATTCTAGGTCACGTACCGCTGTTGCTCCTTTAGAGAGGTTAAAAATTCTTCTCCAGGTACAGTTTGTTACATCCCTGCTTATATTGTTTATATTACTTGAGTTGTTTGACTCTGCAGTCTGTTCTGGATTTTGTATAACAACTTCGGGGTAATCTATCCATGTGTGTTTAGGGTTGATTGGAGTATGAGGAGAGATTAGGAAGGAGTTGATGATTTTTCTGGAAGAATATGTCTAAATTTTTTATGATTGTGGTGCATCGTATGTGTTATGTGACATTTATACTTTGGAAATTACAGGTACAAAATCCGCACAGTATAAGATACAGTGGAACGATTCAGGGTTTGAAATACATATGGAGAACTGAAGGATTTGTAGGATTGTTTAAAGGAAATGGATCTAACTGTGCACGGATTGTTCCAAATTCAGCGGTCAAATTCTTTAGTTATGAGCAAGCATCAAAGTAAGCTTTCAGATTTTCAACTCACCTTTTCTTTATCTGCTGTAGTAGGCATTTGTTAATCGTATTTGTGATTATGAATATTTAATTGGAAAATAACATCTATTATTCTTTCTAATGAAATATTGTTTGCCTTTTCCCACCACTTCCATGAGCAGGGGCATATTGTGGCTATACAGACAGCAAACTGGCAATGGTATGAATAGCCGTTGATTTTGGCTTTTGGTTGTTGATTTCACTTTTTAAATAGTCTTGTGTTGCGTGTGTGAGTGAGAGCGAGACTGGCTGTATTGAGCACAGTAATTATGTAGTTTTGGTATAGTTATCTGCCATTTTACCCCTCTGACATTTGTTTTCCTTCACATTTGCAGAAGATGCTCAGCTTACTCCAATTTTACGTCTTGGTGCTGGAGCATGTGCTGGAATTATTGCTATGTCTGCAACTTACCCAATGGACATGGTTCGGGGTAGAATAACTGTCCAGGTAATACATGGAGTTTGGTCAAAAAATGCTTTTTGAGGGTTTTTGAAACTTCTCCAGTCTCACCACTTTGTGATGTGGTTATTATATACTTGATAAAGGGATGAATGTATTTATCATTTGCATGTTTATCTTGCAGACAGACAAGTCTCCTCGCCAATATAGAGGAATTATTCATGGTCTAACAACAATTTTTAGAGAAGAAGGTCCTCGGGCATTATACAGAGGCTGGGTGCCTTCTGTCATTGGAGTTGTAAGTGGAAGTATTTTACTACGAGAAGTTTTGTTAAATATTCAATGCATCTGAATTTTCTCATTCTTGTGTTGGCTTTTACTCGATATTTACTGCAATTCTTGTCCGAAGTAGTTTCACTGAATTTGTATGCCTAAACCTTAAGAAACTGGTGGAATTATTCATCGACTAATTACATGGATTCTTACAGATACCATACGTGGGCCTCAACTTTGCTGTGTATGAATCTCTGAAAGACCATTTGCTGAAAACTAACCTATTTGGACTGGTTAACGACAACAATGAGTTAGGTGTGACAACAAGACTTGGTTGCGGGGCTGTGGCCGGAACTGTTGGTCAAACAGTTGCTTATCCTCTTGATGTTATTCGGCGGAGGATGCAGATGGTGGGTTGGAAGAATGCTGCTTCAGTTGTCACTGGTGATGGGAAGATCAAAACTCTTGAATACTCTGGTATGGTTGATGCCTTCAGGAAAACAGTGCGGCATGAGGGGTTTGGAGCATTGTTCAAGGGTTTGGTTCCGAATTCGGTGAAGGTATACACTGAATGTTTATAACCTATGTTAACTTGTACTCATAGTACGTAGTTTCGTGATTATTTGCTTCTCTCATCTTTCACGGGGTAAATTTTCATTAATAGCTGATGTTATTGGTTCTTACTCATTATTTTAGGTGGTTCCATCCATTGCAATAGCATTTGTGACGTACGAGTTGGTGAAGGACGTCCTTGGAGTTGAGATGAGAATATCCGACTGAAGTATGAAAAGCTTTACGCCATATCAGTCGAAATTTTGTGCTTCCTATTTCATAGGAAACCAATATTATCAGAAGGCTAGTTGATGGCTATCTCATTTCCAGACAGCAAGGTAGCTTTCGAAGCTTGCTTTAAACTCGGTGTTAATATTCCGCCCTCATTCGTATCAATTTATCTTCGTGGAAACCAATCTTACCATCGTAGATTTCTTATTCTTATATTCATGCTAATAAATGTCAGGAAATGATGCAGTGAATGCATTTGAAAATAGGCTTCTGGGGAATTTTTAGCGTTATGGTTTCTCCCATTTCTGCCTGTTGATGACTGCTCCATTTAATAAAGAGCTTTATTTTTTGGCTACATTTTGTGCTTTAAGTGTTTTTTCCTTTGCAAACCCCACCTATCTGTTCCTATTGGCCTTTTATAGCAATGTTGTCAAAACCGGACCGATGATCAAACGGCTGTTTACTGGTCGAACTGCTAATTCAAAAATATATAAATAATAAATAAATATACAAACTCATTAATTTTCAAAATTATTATTATTGTTTTTAACACTTTAGAACTGATTCGCCTTATCGGTTTAATATCAGTTCACTTACAGGCCGGTTTGAATGGTAAATTCAATCAAAACCGGACCAATGACCAATTCAGTCCTGTTTTTATAACAATGTTTTATAGTGTTGTGTTGTGAATGTTATGTTCATATATTTGCCATTTTTACACATTTACAGAACTTGTGCTAACTAATATAAATGATAAGAACAAACAACTGCATATTCTCATTGAGTAAAGGAAACAATTCGAGAGTAGCCATGAAATTTACATCTAATGAATCAAATGCCACCAAGCTATAATTATGTATGCAGACAAGTAGTGTACAAGCCAGAACAATGTTATTTTAAATAGTACCCTTAGAACCAAAAATTGCAACCACAAACAATCCAATATGAGAAAAAAAAACTAGATTGAATTTACCGTGATTTCTTGACTTTATGCAGCCCTCTGCCCTCTGACTGGCATCTTTGAAAGTACTTCCTTCAGATAATCATATCGGCTCCTGTGATAATCAATCCACAGGCACAGTTGTCTTATGGCTTCCCTCTTCTCTTCTCCTAGGTCTATTATACCTTCATCCTTCTCTTTCATTGTTGTTTCCAGTAACACCGTCTTCTTCTCCAGTTGGTCGATGAGTTTCGTCAGTTTTGCCTTTTCACCTTGTTCTGTGCTCAGTTTGGTCTCGAGTTGTTTGAGTTTCTCTGCTAATGATGAATGATGTTGTTTTGCGTCTCGTAGATGGGTGTTTAACTCGGCTATCTCATTCTGTAGTTTTTGTTTCTGGATCTTCGTTTCGATGGAGAAATACTTTGCAATGCCAAGTTCAACTTCCATTTCTGATAAACGGCTTTCGTATCTGTTGCAATCTTCCTCAAGTCTTAGGGTTAATGCATCTATTCCTCTTAGAGTACTTTCGGCTTTCTCTGAGACATCCAAGACCATTCTGTGACAAGCCTCTTTGTTCGCAGCAATGATTCCTGAGAGTGTAGCAACCTTATCTTCAAGTTTTGCTTGCTCTTCCAGGTACTTGGCTTCTGCTTTCCTGAAGCTCTCTTCTTTCTCTGTCAGTAATTGCTCTGTAATCCGAAGCTTCTGGTTTGACAGCCGGAGCTTAACCTCAATTGTGCGAACGTTATCGACCATGGAACTGAGCTCATCTTCTTTGACTTCAAGATCTCTCCGCAAGTCTTCAACTGTTTCTTCTAACTCAGAGACTATTTGATCCTTGGAACGAGAATTTGTTTTGAATTCTTCTGCCATTTGTTCTACCTTTCTTTCTGTTGCTTCGAGATTTGACTTACATTCCTGAAACCAACCTTCGACTTGTTTATACTCCTCAGTCAGCTTCTTATATGATTCTTCTTGTTCTTCAAGCATTCTTTGCTGATCTGAAATCTGGCTTGTTAACTTCATCTTTTCACTCTCCATTTCGGCAACTTTTCCTGAAAATTCTTGCTGTTCTCTTTCAAGCTGCAACTGCAGGTCAGTTTTCTCCTTCCGCAAGGAATCCAATTCTTGTTGCAGATTGTTAATTTGTGATGTTAGCTCTTCCATCTTAGCAGCAGCTTCAGTTTGTCCATTCATGTGTCTCTCCTGTATAGCAGATAACTCGACTCCTCTCTCTGTCGATGTTTTCTCCAAGTCAGAAATTTTATCTTGTAACCCCACAATCTCCTCTCTCAACTCTCCATTGCTTTTTATTTCTGTAGTTATTTTCTCTTCCATTTCAGTTCTTTGGTTCTGAAGAATCTCAATTTCAGCCTTCAATTCTTCAGCTTGTGCAATCAAACTTTCTCTCTCTCCCAGGATTCTATGTTGATCTTCACTCTTGCTTGCAATCTCTTCTTTCAAAGTCAGCACGAGAATGAGCAGCTCTGAAATTTCATTAGTTTTGGTATTGAGTTGCCCCTCCAACTCTGCTTTCTCATTGTGCAGGCACTCTAGTTGCTCCTGTAGAGTATTTATCTGATCCACCAATCCCTTGACGTGAATAGAAGCTTCATCCCCTTTAGTTACGATTTGTTCTTCCAACTCTGTTTTTTGTTTGCGAATAGATTCCAAATCTGTTAGAAGAGAATTGATTTGTCCTGTCAAATTTTCTGTTCTAACCAAGGATTCACCCTCATTTTCCTCAAGTTTCTTCTTGAGTGCAGACAGTTCATCTCCTTTTTCAGCTGATATCGTCTCAAGTTCCAAAACACGTTCTTGCAACCCTAGGTTTTCATCTGCCAGTTGCTTTTCTTCTGCAGCTTTGCTCTCAATTTGCACCTCCATATCTCTTATATGTGCCTGCAATGATTCCAGATCCAGTTCAAGTTTTGTCACTTGCGCCTCCAGGTCCTTTATACGAGCTGATGATTCATTTCCATGTGCCTCATGCATATCTCTGAGAGAAAAGAACTCCCTTTCCCTCTCACCTAATTTCTCCCTAGCTTGGCTTGATTCAGCTTGGATTTCTTCAATGGTTTTCTGCGCCAGATTAATGTCAGTTGAGATTTCTGAGATTCTCAAAGTTAGAGAACTGTTCTCTTCCTTAGTAACTTCCAAGCTGTGGGTTAAATCTGAAACTTTCTGTTCAGCAGATGCCAATTGCTGAGTGACACCAGAAAGTTCCTCTCTGAGTCTTTCTAGTTCTTGTCCAAGGGTTGCATTTTCGTCTTGCAGTTGATCAGCCAAAGCTTTTAAATCTGTTGTGGTCTTCTCTCCCTCTTCAATTCTTCTTCGCGCAGCTTCTTTTTCTGCAACCAAGTTATCTTTCTCACTGTTCACATCTTCCAGTCTCTGATTCAATGATGACATCTCTGTTGCCAAAGATTTCTTCTCTTCCTCAGTAACTGACAAATTCTGAGCTAAATCTGATACTTTTTGTTCAGTAGATTGGAGTATCTGTTTCGCACTGGAAGCTTCTGCTTTAAGACGTTCTAGTTCTTGCTCAATAATCACCTTCTCATCTTTAAGTCCGTCAACTGCACTTCTCAGCTCCTGCACAATCTTCTCCCCCTCTTCGAACCTTCCTATGGCAGCTTCTTTTTCCATAATCAAGTTTTCTTTTTCACTTTTAACATCTTCCAGTTGATCAGCCAAAATTTTTAAACCTACCACAGTCTTCTCTCCCTCTTCAATTCTTCTTAGCGCAGCTTCTTTATCTGCAACCAAGTTATCTTTCTCACGGTTAACGTCTTCCAGTCTCTGATTCAATGACGAAATCTCTGATGCCATAGATTTATTCTCTTCCTCGGTAAGTGACAAATTCTGAGCTAAATCAGAGACTTTCTGTTCAGTAGATTGAAGTATCTGCTTGGTACTGGAAACTTCTGCTTTAAGACTTTCTAGTTCTTGCTCAAGAATCACCTTTTCATCTTTAAGTCCGTCAACTGCGCTTCTCAGCTCCTGCGCAATCTTCTCTCCCTCTTCGAGTCTTCTTATGGCAGCCTCTTTTTCCATAATCAAGTTTTCTTTTGCAGCTTTCACATCTTCCAGTTGATCAGCCAAAGTTTTTAAATCTATTGCAGTCTTCTCTCCCTCTTCAATTCTTCTTAGCGCAACTTCTTTATCTGCAACCAAGTTATCTTTCTCACGGTTCACGTCCTCCAGTCTCTGATTTAAGGACGAAATTTCTGATGCCATAGATTTCTTCTCTTCCTCGGAAATAGACAAATTCTGAGTTAAATCCGAGACTTTCTGTTCAGTAGATTGAAGCATTTGCTTTGTACTGGAATCTTCTGCTTTTAGACTTTCTAGTTCTTGCTCAAGAATAACTTTTTCATCTTCAAGTCCGTCAACTGCACTTCTCATCTCCTGTGTAATCTTTTCCCCCTCTTCGAACCTTCTTATGGAAGCTTCCTTATCCATAATCAACTCTTCTTTTTCAGCATTCACATATTCCAACCTCTTATTCATCTCTGCTTCTTTCTGGCTTGCAGCTTTTAATTGTTGTTGGAGTTCTCCATTTTCAGACAGAAGTTTTGCTTTCTCATTGTCTGACCTATCAACTTCAAGCTTCAAATTTGTGATGATTTCACTCGCTTCATGATACTTCTTTAAAGTTGTTTGATTCTCTGAATTCAGAGCTTCCTTCTGCTCATCTAGCGCTGCCAATTTATTCTTCAGATCAGTAACTTCTAGTTTTGCTATTTCAAGTTCTTGTTTCATGCCATCAGTTATTTTCTGATATTCACTTTTGAGTTTTCCATTTTTACTGCCTTCGTCTTTAGAAGAATGATCAGGTTCTGAGTCCGAGCTAGATGAGGAAGAAGAATCTGTCTTTTTGTTCCCATGAAACTTGTTTCTTAGTTCCCCTGTTAGATGATCGTAACGTTCATAAAGTGACTGGTATTGTTGGTGAAAATCCTTGATCAAATCAACCAGATGCCCATCTTGACCTTCAGTATCATCTTTAACAAGTTTCAAGATCTTCTCTACTTTATCATCAATTTCTGCACGAACATGATATATCTCAATGTTCACGGAAAATGTAATTTAAAAACAACATAATATGCAACATGCAATAACATTAAAAACTTTGAACGAGCTGCATCTATCTGATAGCCAACTTCTGATTTTTCAGTCTCTATAATCAGCAAAAACCAAGCTATAGATGGAAGAAATCACCTGTCTTACTCCCTTTGAGCTGCTCATCCTTCTCTGGATCAATGTGATTGCTAAAAAAAGATTTTACAGATTCCCTGAAGTGGCGCCTAGGCATTTCTACCTCAGTTTTTCAAACAAACTTTGCTTGAAAAGAACACATCAAGGTAATACATTCTACAAAAAAAAAGGTTACTGTTACTACAACTTCAAGTAAAATTGCAATATACCAGTTATCTTTCCTAGCTGCTTATTTGCAGTTTACTGAATTTGAGTACATCCACGACGATAATATATTTTAGGCACAATGAATCACCGATATAAGATATCCTACCACACAATGAATACATTTTTTTAACGAGGCTGTTATGGAGCCAGTTCTGTTACCGTACAGTCAAGACTTCTGATTCTATAACCATAGCAGACAAAAATCTTCGAATTATAACAACTTTAAGCATAACAGAATAGCTAACAAGGCATGAAATTTATGAAATGGGCTTTTGATAATAACCAAAAGACAGTAGTATAATCTATTCTGAGTGGACAATTATAGGTCCTAGGTGGAATTATGCAACTAACAGTTGAAACAAAACACTTGCAACTAACAATTGTACAACCTTGGACCCCATCTTTTTCAACAGAAAATATATACCCTTCTAGCCTTGTAGCGTGGGTAAGGCTACCAGGTTTACCGTATCATTACTACAATCAGAAGGTAGTTACAGTCATTGGTAACGTAATTGGTAAAGTGATTCGTGTTGACTATACCACGAAAGAGGGAGGGAGAGGCAAGTTTGTGAGGATGGCGATTGAAATTGACCTGACGAAGCCCCTAATCCCTTATATAATGGTTGATGAACGGAAGCAGCGAGTCGAGTATGAAGGCTTGCCGATGATTTGCTATGAGTGTGGTAAAGCTGGACATGCCACGTCTACTTGCCCCCTAAGCCAACCACCACCAGCTCTTTTCCAACCTCCTAGTGGTGGGGGAACACAGGAAGGGCAGACTGAAATTGAGAAACCGAATGACGAGGAACACGGCTTTGGCCCTTGGATGCAAGCAAGGACAAGAGGGAAGAGATCTATAAGAAGAAATGAAAACTCTGTCTCTGGAGTTAGCCAACAACTAGGCAAGGGGATTGTAGGAGAGTCATCTCACCAGGGATCACGTTTTGGTGTGTTAGATCAAACATCAACTGCAAGGGGCCAGTCCAAGACAACAGTGTTGAGTGGGGAGGGGCGAAAGGAGCTAGCCCAGGATAAATCAAGGAGGGGTTCTCAGTCGACCCTAGGGAAACAAAAAGTTATTCCTCCAAGCACTAATGGACAACCTAAAGGGAGTCTGGTTCCTATGAAGGAAAATTCGCTGCCTAAAAGTGACTCGTCCGTTGGCTAACCAACAACATACTCAGAGGAAGTCCTCATCTAGCCAACCTTTTATGGAGAACCGAAACCCCAATATCCCCAACCAATCCTCATTAAAAGAAGGCTATGTGCCTCAACCAGAGCCACAACCAATTAGCAATTCCTTGCTTGATCCAGAAAAACATAAAGCAGTCACTTTTTGAGATTTTGTTAATTGGGGAATGAAGATAACTAGATCAAATAAAGGGAGAGGAAACCAGCCGAATAAAGGAAGTGCTTCTTCTAAGGCTACCCTCAATCTCAAAGTTAAAAAGGGAATCCGACTAAAGAAGTCCTCTAGTGAGTCTCGCAAAGCACTGGTGGAGGACCTGGTGGAAGCTTTGGGGGAAGAATCAACACAAGGAGGGCTAGGGGGATCTCATATGGGAGATTCCCAAATGGAGGAGGACTCTAATCCCTGAATCTCCTTTTTTCTGTTAAATTCCTTTACTTTTTTAATGAAATCTCACAATTTTTTTGTGTGGAATTGTAGGGGTGCGAGAAGCGATAGGTTTCGCCGAATTTTTAAGCAATATATGGCTGAGCATAGTCCTAGGGCTACTGCCTTACTGGAGCCAAGAATTGGTGGTCATACAGCGGAGAAGGTTATCAAGGCTCTGAACTACCAGAATTCCTTTCGGGTGGAATCCGAGGGCTTTAAGGGGGGAATATGGCTCATGTGGAAGGATACGGAAACTGTGGAGGTTATTGAGTGCAATCCTCAATACATACATTTCAAGTATTGGTCCAGCCCACATAAATCATGTTTCATTACAGTGGTGTATGCGAGTCCTAGGCCTCAAGTGAGGAGACTTCTTTGGGATCATCTGTTGAGATTAGTGGAGTCTGTTGGCAGTGCTCCATGGGCGATTGTAGGGGACTTCAATGCGAGACTATATGCACA
>CANYCX012724975.1:0-13003 GCA_948193385.1 Breynia disticha f. nivosa
AGTTTTATGGAAATGTATTTAAATTTTCTACCTCCTCTAATCTATATTTGTGATTTAACTCTGATATTATTATGATATATTATTATTTTATAAAGATTATTAATTAAATGGAAAAACGGGATTTTATTTTTGGGTGTCACACAGTCTGTCTTGGAGTCTATTGAAAAACCTTGCTAGACAGTCATCTTTGCCATGGATTGTAATAGGTGATTTTAATGACCAAAAGGAAAAAAAAGGACGGATCCCACACCCTCAATGGCTAATCAGAGGCTTCTAAGAGGCAGTAGATGGGAGCAGACTGATGGATATGGGGATGGTAGGTTACCCATTCACATAGAGTAGAGGGTTGACAGAAGATAATCAGGTGGAGAAAAGATTAGACCGGGCTTTAGGCACACCAAACTGGCTGGAAAGGTTTAATGAGGCAGTGGTTACAAACTTGGGAATATCTACATCTGATCATTTCCCTATCCTGCTTGATCCGTGGAAGAGGGACTTGATTAAGAGGGCAACTAGGTTTAAATTTGAGAATTTGTGGCTAGGGGAGGAGGAGTGCCACAAAGTAATTGAGAGTGGATGGAAAGAATGGCACACGAATGACATACAGTGTAAAATTGCTAGGTGTGAAGAAAGACCGAGAGATTGGGGGAAAGGGCGAGGCTCAAAATTCAGAGAAAGAATCAGTAAACTAAAGAAAGCGATCACACGAGGAAGAAGGGAAGGTTTAGAGCTAACAGAGATAAAGACGCTGGAATCAAACCTTTTACGGTTACTAAAAGCCAAGGAAGTATATTGGAAGCAGAGGAGCAAATTATTCTGGCTCAAGGAGAGAGATAGCAATACAAAGGCCTTCCATGGTGCCGCCAATGCGAGGAGGAGAACAAACACTATAGTGAAACTAAAAGACAAGGATGGACGCTGGCGTTTGAAAGGAGATGGGTTGGGAGATTTAATAGTGGAATATTACAGAAACAGTTTCAAGGCTCAACTCGTAGAGGATACGAAAGTGCTCAATTGTGTCCACACAAGGGTAAATGCTGCCCAGAATGAACAATTACTCAGACCCTTTACAAAGCAGGACTTCAAAAATGCTCTCTTCTCAACGCATCCGGATAAATCACCCGGTGTGGATGGCATGAACCCTGCATTTTTTCAATCGCAATGGAATTTAATTGGTGATGAAGTAGCCAACTACTGCAATAAGGTGATCGGTTCTGGTGTTCTGCCTGATGGATTAAACGACACTGTACTGGTGCTTATCCCTCAAAAGAAACACCCTGAAGATGTAGCTGACTTTAGACCTATTGCATTGTGTAAAGTCATATACAAAATTTTGGCGAAAGCGCTGGCTAATAGACTCAAGGAGGTACTTCCTAATATTATTTCTGATAATCAATGTGCTTTTCTTCCAAACAGATTAATAACAGATAAAATTTTGATTACCTACGAGTTAATCCACTATTTGAAGAGGAAGAGGGACGGGAAAATAAGATGGGCAACACTGAAGATCGACATTAGCAAGACATATGATAGAATGGAGTGAAACTTCCTAATACACATGATGGAGAGACTGGGATTCACCAAAAAGTGGATCCAGTTAATCTCGATGTGTGTCACCTCAGTTAAATATAATGTGGCTTTGGGCGAGAACCTCTCAGAGACAATAATTCCTACTAGGGGACTGCGACAGGGAGATCCACTTTCACCCTATCTATTTTTAATTTGTGCGGAAAGATTATCTGCTTTAATTCAATGGTAGGAGAGCCGTGGATTTTTACATAGATGCAAAATTGCGAGGAATGCTCCCATTATCTCACATTTATTTTTTGCAGATGATAGCCTCCTGTTGTTCAGGGCTAAGGAATCGGAATGCCTCACAATAAAGGGGACCCTTAAAGTGTATGAGAAAGCTTCGGAACAATCGATCAATTTCCAGAAATCCACACTAACGTTCAGTGGCAATGTGGATATGGACATACAGGAAAGGATATGTGGTTTGTTTGGAATTCCCCGAGCAATACCCCATCAGAAATATTTGGGGCTACTAGCGTGTGTGGGAAGGAAAAAACAGGAAATCTTCAAGTACACTAAGGATCATGTATGGAGTAAGATATGCATATGGAACCGCAGGACATTGTCAAGAGGGAAGGAGCTACTCTTGAAGACAGTAGCACAGGCTATGCCATCTTACACGATGAATGTGTTCCTCTTACCTATGGAACTGTGCGAGAAAATAGAGAGAATGATGAACAGGTTTTTTTTGGGGCTCAACATCTAATCAGAATAAGATACATTGGAAAAGTTGGAATTCATTAACAGCGAGCAAGGCCAACGGTGGCCTGGGTTTTTGAAATCTTCGTAACTTCAATGTGGCTCTTCTCGGGAAACAAGGGTGGTGATTCCAAACCCAACCTCAAGCAGTAGTGACTCGGGTGTTCAAAGCCAGGTATTTTCCAAACTCCATGTTTTTTAATGCAGAGTTGGGGCATTGCCCAAGTTTTGTGTGGCGTAGCATACTAGAGAGCAAGCAAATGCTTAAGAATGGGAGTATATGGAGCATAGGCACGTGTCACAAGGTATCGGTGTGGGGGCAACCTTGGTTACCGGATGTGCACGAGCCGTATGTGAGAACTCCACCGGATAATGTGCTCCAATCACTACAGGTTGCGGATCTGCGTTTGAATGGTGAGTGGGATACTACCCTGCTGCACTATCTTTTTGAACAACGAGATGTTGATTTAATCCTGAAAATACCACTTAGCAATAGGGTTGTGGACGATACATGGTTATGGGCTCATGAAGAACAAGGTCTGTACACGGTGAAGAGTGCCTATCGGAACCTTGGAAATGCAAAAGTCTCACAACGTGCTGTTCACAAACACTGGTCCAAATTATGGAAGGTAAATGCTCCACCCAAAGTGTTGAATATGGCCTGGAGAACAGGAGCTGAATGCTTACCAACGCACCAGAATCTACGCTCTAAAAAGGTGGATATCGATCCCCTTTGTCCTATATGTAAGTAGGCTGCCGAAGCATCTATCCATGTTTTACTCCAGTGTTCCTATGCAAAGAAGGTCTGGGCAACTGGAAACATAAGCTGGTCGTACAGTGAATGGAGATCAATAAAGGAGTGGTTCAACTATCTGTTTGAAAATCTAAGTGTAGAAAGGATGCCGATGATACTAATGGGGTTGTGGGCAATCTGGAAAGCCAGAAATGAACTGGTCTGGCGTGGCAGCATTCCTAATCCGCGAGGTGTATGGGTTCGATCAGAATCATACCTTCAGCTGTGGACAGAAACAAGAAACCAAAAGAGATTGGACACAAGTAATTCATCGGTAGGATTTGTTGAAGCAAAATGGGAAAGACCTAAGGTTGGAATTACTAAAGTGAATTGCGATGCAGCATTGTTTGAACAGTCTCGACAGACGGGAGTTGGCTGGGTTGTAAGGGATTCAGCAGAAACTTTTAGATCGGCGGCACGCAAAGTGTGGCAGGCGCTCTTCGACCCACTGGTGGTAGAAGCGATGGGGATTCGGGAGGCCCTATCATGGATAAAAGTGCAGAACATGCGAGACACAATTGTGGAAACGGACTATCTTATTGCAGCGCAAGCGATAGAAGCAAATCTACAATTATCTTCACCTTTTGGTTTAATCATTTCATACTGTATGCTTTTAATTTCTAGCCTTAATAATGTTACGGTTAAATATGTTAAGCGGTCAGCAAATTGTGTAGCTCATTGTCTTGCTAGAGCGACCAGTTCTTACTCTGGCCCACTATTCTGGGATTCTATACCCCGAGGATTTATTGTAGCATCTCCTGCGAAAGATTTGAAATGAAGTGAATTCATGATTTCAAAAAAAAAGATATATTTGTTAAAAAAATTGCTTCAAAACATATGAAAATAAAATAAAAATATAAATTAATTAATCAACTATTTGTTATTATAATAATATATAAAATTTAATTTAATTTTATATTATATTATATAATTTAATTTTATTCTTGTTATCCTCATATATCTTATTCTTACTTAATAATTGTGCTTATTGGACTGAAATATATTGGCTTAACATATTATAGTTTAGGTCTAAAAAAACCGAAATTATTTATTAATATGAGTCTACTCTACGTATATATCCCGACCAATCTTATCTAAAGTTTAAAAAAGAGAGATGCGATGCGTAAGTTGACTCGAAGCACCAGAAACGCACCTGACCTTAAAAGCGTCCACATTCTCACCCACCTCCAAAACCATCTCACTCCCAAATATTTATTTTAATTCAAATCACTCTCACAAATACTAAATAATTCTGTAAAAAAATACACACCTTTCTTGTTTCTGTTCACATCTTTTCTACAATTTCATCAATACCAAATTATTTTCTTAACATTACGTGGATACCTATAAATAATACCAATTTTAATCATCTTTTTTTTTAAAAAAAAACTATTTTAATCAGGATTTGATTCTTACAACAGATGGATACAAGTGTTTCTTTTCCATAAATTTAAGGCCACACCCATAATTTGTTACCATTTTGAATTCTTCCAACTTGGTGAACATTTTTGTTTATCTTTTAGCTTCTTTAATTTTGAAATATTAAAATTAACTCAAAAAATCAACATCATTAACAAAACCCTCAATAACATTTTCAAAAATATAATTAGTTCAATTTTAACTTTTTGTTTATTTATTTCGTAAATTTTTTAAAACTAACCCATGCAGCCAAATTTGATGAAAATTAACCAAGATATGTCATTTCCTTCCTCCCATGCTTAATTTTTTTATTAATTATATAATTATTGTATATCTTTTAAAAAGTTATATCTACGCCTGCTTGCAGAGACGAGATATGAGATTAGGTTTCGGTTTGGGTTATATAAAATAGACATTTTGTTGGTAAATTAGTTAATTTTTTTATTTTAGTGGAATAAAAAATCCCATTAAAATATAAATGATTCAACAAATCTTATAAGAGTAAAAATGATAATTTTTTTTTGTTAATTTTCATTACATTTGAGTATATAAGTATACTTTTTAAAGTTTAGTGGGTAAATAAATAAAAAGTTAAATTCATATATAGGATTTACGGGTTAGAGGTTAATTATATTTTTGATAATTTAATTAATTGGATATTTTTTGGGTGAATAAAAATATTTTAAAAAATTTAATAGGACCGGAGAATGATAAGAAAAAAGTTAAATGGTCAAACATGGGTTCGCCTGCATTTAGACTTTATGTTATAAAAATTGAACCGAATCAGTCGGTTGAATCGGTGAACCGGCTACTGGTCTGGTCTGGTTTTACTGTTCAAATCAGTATGTAAGCGAATCAGTATTAAACCGATAAAACCGACGAACTGACCGTTGCAACCGATGAACCAGACTAATTTTAATTATTTAAAAAATTAAATAATTTAAAACTAAATGATATTATATATTTATATATATTTATTTATTCATTTATATTATTTTTAAATTATCAATTCGACCACCAAACCCACGGTTAAATCATTAAAGCACATTCGGTCCCTTTCATGTCATCGTAACTAAGGGGCAATCACGTAATAATGTCCAACATATGATATGATGGACGTAGCATAGCATGTAACTAAAGACCAAAGCAGAAAGAATCCAACTTTGCATGTAAAAACAAAACAAATACGATCCGATCCGATCCATCTCATTTGGGATTGAATTTTGATGATCACTACAAGGCTCCATCTTTCTTGATTTTCTCTCCTATTCTCTCCGAAACCAAACACAGCATTAACATCTTAACTCTCCTATTCTTCAGGGACAGCTCACTCCACCTTTTATGGCTTGTATTAAAATTTCTGTGCAAAAAAAGAAGAAACTAGGACAGGTTTTGTATTCCAAGGTTCATTGAATCTGGTCACGTTCTTCTAACCTCTTTAGGACGGATTCTTATTCTTGATTATCCTAAAACGATATTGCAGTATTGTTACTATTTATTATTGGTAGTTCAATGTTTAAAAACACAACCACCATTTAGCGTTGCCTGCATGATGGAAAGATGGTATCTTTCTTATTCTTGTGTGAATATGAACAGTTCAAATTTGCTTCATTTGGGCTTTTTTTTTGTTAATTCAAATTTTTTTTTTGTTTTGAAGAAGAGATTAAACAGTGGCAAGAGTGGATGATAATCTTGAGAAGAGAGAGACTTTTTGTGTTGTCCACTATCAACGGTTTTCCTGTGAAGTCATCGTGCATTATAGGAGGTGAGAAATAAAATGGAGCATTTCTAGAAAGAGATGTACACTTTTTTCTTTGAAAGCTCTTTTGTATTCTCTGTTGTAAAGGTATGCGATTTGGAAGATACCTATTCTATGGCTTAAAACAGATTGAAAAAGTTATTTGATTTCTGGTTGTTGGTTCTGTTGGCTTTTTTTATTTCTAATTGAGAAAGTAAAAGTTGAGTTCTGATTATTCTTGCCCTGTCTGCTCTTTATGAACATTCCACTAATTAAACACACAATGTAGTCTAAATACAAGTTTGGAAGAGTGAAATTATGTATTTAGTAGCCATTCAAATGATTCTTTAATGGTTATCGAAACCAAGTTGGCTTTTAGGGCTTCTCAAAAGTGCATAATTTGATCATTGACATTTTTAAGGAACTCTGTTTATGTCAAAATAATGTCTCGACCTGTTTGAGTACAGAATATTTTATTGGGTTTACTTTTTAATACTTTAGAAGTTTGAAGCTGTTCTATCGTTGTCAATTTTTCAAATGAATAACTTGAATGCTGGATGTAAGTTTTGTGCTGCATATGATAGAATGTTTAACTGTGCTTTATTTTTTGTTCTTATAAATGAACTTATCACCAATCTGCTTATGTAATCAATGCAAAGGATTAGGTTTAACTTTTACCTAACATAAACTCTAAGAACTAATAGGCTCGTAATTTAGTGATACTACAGTTGTCGCTAGCAATAAACGTTGGATGGTTCGTGGTTAGGAACCAATACTATTGATTCCTGATGGAAACGAATGTACCAGGAAAACCAGTTTCAATGAGAGGCCTCTTTAGTGGTTATTTCTGATGGAAATAGATTGCATTTTTAGGCTTTTCACCTTTTATTAATTTGATTCTCCAATAAGGAAAGCACAAAATTGGTAGAGAAAAGAAAGTTGGTTTAAGCCATCTGTTTCTTAACTTCTGCCATCTGTGCTTACAAGTCAAATACATTCTTGAACTGCATATTTTACTTCATAAGGCAAAAAACTTCATAATTGCGCGAAAAACTTCATGATCGCCTGCTGACTTATTTAACTTAAGAAGTTGAAATATTCAACACATGCCTTAGTTGGCGTTAATTAAAAAATTCATACCATTTTGATTTGTGATGATATCTCATGTATGTAGCACGTAAGAGATCCAGATTCATATCGCTGATTATAACATCTCTCCCCATTGTAGGAGGGGTTGACTAATGATCCTTCAGAACTTATATAGGTAGGAGTTCCTTTACTTCATCATGCTCAGAGAAGACATAGAAGATATTACCTTCTCTGATCTAATCCTTCTCTTTTCTGCAGCTGCATTCATTTACAGTTGTGGTTAGCTTTATGTTCTTTCCCTAGTACTAGCAAACGAAGTTTCACTTTAATGTTTTGATGGTGCTTTTTTTTGCCTAGTTACATGAAAGGAATAAGTTATCTTATATAAGGTTCTCTTTGGCATATTAAAGTTTGAGTTTCATGATGTTATGTTCTGAAGAACTTTTAATTCAATAGTTTTCTTTGGTGGTTTATTGAACATAAGCTATATAAACAGTGCAATATAGAGATAAGTTTTACCGTATTTTCTGATACATTTCAGGCTTGTGCTTCATTCTCTTATTGTTCTGCTAGAATAATGCATTGTCCTTTATCTGATAATGATAATCTTTCAATCTCTGCAGCGCAGGTGAATTGATTATCAATGCCAGCAACAGTTCATTCAAGTGAAGAGGAGCTTCAAACTACAGATATGGACATTCGTAGCCTCTCATCCTCCCGTCGTCACCCTCAAAATGATCCACGAGTTCACAAAGTTGGAGTTCCTCCAAAGCAAAATCTTTTCAAGGAATTCACAGCCACTGTGAAAGAAACATTATTCTCAGATGATCCTCTACGTCACTTCAAGGATCAACCACGGTCAAAAAAGTTGCTCCTTGGTGTCCAAGCAGTCTTCCCTATTCTTGACTGGTGCAGAAGCTACAATTTATCTAAATTTAAGGGCGACCTGATCGCTGGTTTAACAATTGCTAGCCTTTGCATTCCTCAGGTTGGTCGCTTCTTTGAAACTGCTATAGCAAAAAGTAAAACAAAACGATAGACTACTTATAACACTGCCTAATTTTCAAACAGGATATCGGATATGCAAAACTTGCACATTTGCTGCCCCAGTATGGACTGTGTAAGTGCCCCTAAACCTTTTTCTTTTCCATGACTGGCCTTTGTCTGAAGCATCTGATGACAAGATCTTGTGTTTTCAGATTCCAGCTTTGTCCCTCCTTTGATATATGCTTTTATGGGCAGTTCAAGAGATATAGCCATAGGACCAGTGGCTGTTGTGTCTCTGCTTCTTGGAACTTTACTTCAAAGTGAAATTGACCCTGACAAAAATCCAGAAGAGTACCTAAGATTGGCTTTCACAGCTACTTTTTTCGCAGGAATTACTCAATTTAGCCTAGGGTTTTTAAGGTAAAATTCTTATGTTTCTATGTGGTTTCTAAAGAGAGCTTTAGATATGAAAACTACAGCTGAACTGAACTCGTTTCGGTCATTCAGGTTGGGTTTCTTGATCGACTTTCTATCACATGCTGCTATTGTTGGTTTCATGGGTGGAGCAGCCATTACCATATCCCTCCAACAGCTTAAGGGTTTTCTTGGAATAAAAAATTTCACAACTAAAGCTGATATCATATCAGTAATGAAATCAGTGTTTAAAGCAGCTCATCATGGAGTAACTACCCTCTTCTTCTTCCTGATGTTTTCATTAGATTATGAGCTAGCATAATGATTCTTGGCTTAAGTAAATTATTACACTTATATATACTGATGGAAATACATATATCAAATATTTTGCAGTGGAACTGGCAGACTATTGTCATTGGTGCGAGCTTCTTAACTTTCCTCCTTGTCGCGAAGTACATTGTAAGAGTTACTATTTATTATTTGTTCATTCATTTGGTGTAGTTTACGGATGTAGAACTCTTTCTGATTCCAATGTTATCTGACAAATAGGGAAAGAAGAACAAGAAGTTTTTCTGGGTTCCAGCAATTGCACCATTAATATCAGTTATTCTGTCAACTTTCTTTGTATATATCACTCGTGCAGACAAGGAAGGAGTTCAAATTGTAAGAATTTCTGATGAAATCATTGAAAATTTTACAATATCATTATGAAGAAAATAATACTGATAGTAACTGAATATTTGCGATTGTTTTATTGATTTGTGAAGGTTAAACACATAAAGCAAGGAATAAATCCATCCTCCGTGGATCAAATATACTTCAGTGGTCCGAATGTTTTAAAGGGATTCAAGATCGGTATTGTGGCGGGGATGGTAGCATTGACGGTGAGAGTTTTGCAATCTTAATTACCTTGAACATAACTACTTTGACTCAACTTATTAATTAGATATTGGTTTGTCACGTTTATCCATTTATCAGGAAGCTACTGCAATAGGAAGAACATTTGCTGCCTTGAAAGGCTATCAAATAGATGGAAACAAAGAAATGATTGCTTTAGGAACAATGAATGTCGTTGGCTCAATGGCCTCTTGCTATGTAGCAACAGGTTAGAAGTTTTACATAGCAGTGATTCTCTTGTGTTATGAATATTTTGTATTGTTGATGGCAGCAAAATCAAATCACTCATCTTGTTCTAGCTAAGAACAAGCTATGAGCACAATACAACATCAAGAATTAAGGGTTGATAAATACTTGATTCATATATATTTTGATGGCTTTCAGGTTCATTTTCTCGATCAGCTGTGAATTTTATGGCTGGATGTCAAACGGCAGTTTCCAACATCGTTATGTCAATTGTTGTATTTCTGACATTGGAATTCATCACTCCTCTATTCAAGTACACCCCAAATGCCATTCTTGCTGCTATAATCATAGCAGCTGTGATTGGCTTAATTGACTATGAAGCAGCTCTTTTGATATGGAAGATTGATAAATTTGATTTTATTGCCTGCATGGGAGCATTTTTCGGTGTAGTTTTCGTATCTGTTGAGATTGGCCTCTTGATTGCGGTAAGATTCATAATCTTATTTAGTTATCTTCCTGTAAGTTATCTTATGGTACTAACTTTGATTTACAACTTTCTTCTTCATGACATGAAGGTGTCAATATCCTTCGCCAAAATTCTCTTACAAGTTACAAGGCCTCGAACTGCTCTTCTTGGAAATCTTCCTACGACAACTGTCTATAGAAACATCCTACAATATCCAGAAGCAACTAAGGTACCTGGAGTTCTAATTGTTAGAGTTGATTCAGCAATTTACTTCTCAAACTCCAATTATATCAGAGAAAGGTAAATACATACTGTGCTTTATCTTGCTTCCTATATGGTTTTTCTTATGTCTTTAAATTTGTGAATCTCTCTTAAGCAAGAAGTTCTTTTACAGATAATACATGAGTTTCAAAAATAATATTCAACCTATCAAATTTAGAATCTGTGTAAGTGGCTAAATTCAAATTTTGGACAGGATATTGAGATGGTTTGCAGATGAGGAAGACATACAAAAAGCATCAGAAAAACCAAGCATCAAGTATCTAGTCGTGGATATGTCACGTAAGGAATTAATCTCTACGAAATGTTAATCCAGAACAAAAACTAGTCCATTCTAGCCTACTCTAAATCTTTTCACTAACAATGTTTATGTGGTTCTTGCAGCGGTAACCGACATTGATACCAGTGGCATCCATGCCTTTGAAGAATTATACAGGAGTCTCCAAAAGAGAGAAGTTCAGGTATGTAAACAATTTCTTCACAGCACACCTCTAAGATGTGCCCCTGAGGCCTATCTAAATGTCACAAAACCTTCAAACTAGAATTTGAAAGTATTATATGCTATCTAATCAAGTAAGCATCAATTTCAGTGGTGAAGTAAACATGAAAAAAGAACACTAAAGTTTAAAGTATCTTACCAAAAAGTTCCATTGTTGTTGCAGCTTACTCTAGCCAATCCAGGGCCGGCAGTCATCGACAAGCTTCACGCATCCAACTTTACTAATTTAATTGGTGAGGACAACATCTTCCTGACAGTTGCAGATGCAGTGGCATCATGTTCTCCAAAACTGGCAGAAGTTGTCTGAGAAGAGATAGAATGATGAGGTGGTTTGTGTTAAAGAAGAAGCTGTGTTCCACATTGTTCAATATTGCTTACAAAAGTAGGGTTCATAAGAAGGTGAGTGGGGACTGATATGGTTTGTTGTGTAGTGGATGGTGGAGAGGTTCATTATGGGATTAGTTGAGTGAATGAAGTGTCTGTCTTTTTCTACATCATCATATTTCATACAGATAAAAATGTGCAGAATATGTTTTCCCTCCATTGATGGATAAGAATGCAACAAAGGTGTAGATACAATGTAAAGGAGAACAAATCTAATAGGGTTTTTTCTTTCACTACTTTTTCTCTTGCATCTTCTCATTTACTCTTATTATTCTTCTCTTTTACTCATATTCTCTCTTTTTATTATGCAGTAATTTGCAGATGAAATAGTTTTTTTTATTCTAAATGTAACCTTAATTAAGAAAAGACTACCTACAAGTGATAAATTTAGAAAATTTTAAAAGAGACAATATTTAAGTTAAAGTTTTAGATGAATATAGAAAATAAACAAGTAACTCTATTATTCCCTCGTGGAGTGACAAAAAGGCGATTTTCAAAAAAAACGACACGATAAAAAAGATAGAGAAGAATAGAGGTGAAAAAATGTTCGAAACCAATTCTTCACGGTTTCATTGTTCATAAAATCAGAATCGGACCTAGCATATTCCGGCGGTTCGATTGCGATTCCAAATCCAGATCCAGCGGGTTAAAAACGGCTTTTTCGGTTTTAATTTACCGATTGAAGTCCGATTTTTTCACTAAAAATAAACCTAACAATGGATTCGAGAGCAGTGATGAGCCATTGTTTGAGCAGGTAATTAATGACATTGTTGAAAACATGGCAAGTGTGCGACTCAATTTTGGTAAGGTAGTATGAATTGGCATTAATAATGTTAAGAAAGAGAATTAAGAAAGGAGTGTTGATTGGATGAGGAGAGCTGAAGTTGAGATGTGAGTTGTTTGTTCAATGGGAAAGAACAAGGCCGTGAATGAAGTTAGATTCATTCACACTCTGAGATAAGAAGTGAGGTATGAATCTTGCTGTGTGTTGTGTTCCCAAATAATGCAGAATTCTTTATTGCCTTTTAGAGATAAGATTCCTCATTTCTTTACATTTTTCTATATATTGGTTTAATTAGTCATACATTAAATATGGGATCACTCCATTTTAGGGCTTCTGTTCTGTGTCACCATCCATATAATTATTATTTCATACTTCTACTGTTTTTAAACAAGTGTTCTTTTAAACTCAAAATTTTGTTTTAAAATAATTGTACTTTTAAAATTTTAACACACTTTTTTCATTCTTTAAAAACTAAAAAAATCTCGTTTTCTCAAAACCAAGAACAATAAAGCTCTTTAGCATTAAATGTTTTCTAACACTACAAAACAAATGTATTGGAATGCTAAGTTTTAAATAAAGGTAGTGTTTTTTACTTATTAAAGTCATTTCTTAATTTGTGTGTCTATTTTTAAAAGAATACTTATATAGGAACGGGAGGAAGTATTAAATATGAGTTGTATACAATTCTTAGGATGTCGATCTTGGATGAAAGACGAGTTTAATTTGCATTTATTTTCTTAAGATGAGTTCTGTACATTAAATTTTTTACATATTTATAATTTTTAAAATAATAATAT
>CANYCX012725535.1:0-12771 GCA_948193385.1 Breynia disticha f. nivosa
CCCGAACAAATTTGTTCCAATGTTCACTGTGATGTAAAAATATTAGAAGATGATTAAAAGTTGACTGAGAATTTTTTTGGCAGATGACTCGAAGTTGACCTAATTATAGATTTGATAAAAAAATACAAGACGATATCAAGAGTTTTTTTTTCCTGATAATTGTTAAAATAAAGATTATAGATATGAGTTGAGGAAATAATTGAATATCAAAAAATCATTAAAGAACATTACTAGAGTTGTCCTAATGTTGACATTCTTTTATATCGTAAAAAAGGAAAAATTAGGTAAATAATTAGAGAATATACAATTTTTTGTTAAAGAACAAATAAAATTTGATATGTTACGAGTACTTACATCTTGGAAGATTTTTTATCTAGATTTTTAGATATTTTTGTGCTCTTGAAGTTGTTTCACGTAACTTGAATTTTGTTGATTTTTTGTGATTTGCAGATGATTTATGTGTTGTTTGTTTTGGAGATTAAAGAACGAAGATAATTTGGCAGTGGCAATGTGTTTTGTAGTTGTGATTTTTTGATTGGATGATGATTTGAATTTGTTTATGGACGTTTGTGTTTGGATTTTTTTTGCAATGTGTTTTTTATTGGAAGAGAGGTTTTTTATGTTTTGAATTTGGAATGTGTTTGAATTGGAATAATTTTCTGATGAATCTTGTCAAATTTAATAAATATATAACATGACAATATAAGAAAAAAATTATTATAAATAGCATTGTTGACATTTATTTTATAAGATTATATATATGAAAAGATGGTATTTTAACAATAATAATCTTGTAAATCGACCCAACAAGCCCAAACTATAGCTGAGTCATTTTTTCTGAGTTGAGAAATAAAAGACAATTTACACTTTTACACCAAAAAAAATACTCATTTACCAAGAAACACTTTTAGGAAACATTCTTAACATTTTACCCACATTTTTTTTTCTCTCTAACAAAATACCTATCTGTTTTTTTCCCATCTGTTTTTTCCCGCCCAAAAATTTGGTGCATTTAATGAGGAGTAACTGACTTTAGACTTGCTAAACGGGCCGGAACAGCCGGTTGTGGGCCCGAACCGGCGGTTCACGGTTCGGGGAACCCCTGAACCGTAACCGGCCCGTCTAGTTGACGGTTCGGCCCGGTTCCAGGCCAGGTCGGAACCGGTGGTTCCGGGCCGAACCGCCGGTTCAGCTGGTCCGTTTTTTTTTTAAGTTTTCGTTTAATTTTGTAAGGAAAAAATAAAAAAAATATATATATAACCGTTGGAACCGCCGGTTCCAACCGGAAACCGCCGGTTTAACCGTCGATTTAACTGTTGGTTAGGTGAACCGTAACCGGCCCGCCCAGGGACCGGTTTCACCCGGTTCCGAGCCGGGCCGGTCAGGGCCCGTGAATCGGCGGGTCTGGCAGGGCCGGTTCCGGTCCGGCCCGCCAGTTCCGGGTCACATTTTTCAAGTCTAACTGACTTGACATGTCCTTTTGGGGCTTATATATATGGTATTCTTTCTACTCTTGCTCTCTCTCATTTGCATTCTCATTCTTTCTGATTCATTTTCCATTCCCGTTCTGTTTTTCATCCTCTCTTTCTATCTCATTTCCAACCAAAAGAAACACCCAAAATAAAAACGAAGAACACCAATTACCTTAATCTTGGTCTAGTCCCTTTTGCGTTTCAGCTGTGCTTTGGTTGGTGCCATTTGATCGATACTCGTTTTGAGTCCAAGAAAGCGAGAGAGAAAGTGTTTTGATTTCTTTCTTTTTCAATCCAAGAACGAGAGACAGAAAGTGTTTTGAGAGAGTAAGAAGAATGAGGGATGAAACTGGCGGAAAGGAAATGAGGCGTGGGCGGAAATGACGTGCAGTGTAATTGGTCAAATCAGTGTCAGTTTTTTTTTTAAATTTTGAACAATGTAAAAAATTTGGCTATAACTGAATATTCATTAGGGTTTGTGGGTATTTTTAGATAGTTTGACCCAAATTTATCCAAATCCAAAAGAGTTTAAGAAAAGTGGATACAAAAGGTAATTTTTACAGAAATAAATCCTTTCGTTACTATCCATTCCATATTATTGAGTGATTATAATTTAAGTTTGTGGGTCATAATCATGTTGTTTATGTTTTTTCAAATATTATTATTTATGATAAACTATATAAAATTTGAATTCGAATTGTTTATGTTGTGCTTAATTGTATACTAATTAATCATATTATCGAGTTAAAAATTGTCAACTATTATTATCTATAATTATTTATTGAAAGTTAAAGCACTTGATAAAAGTAATAGGACCACTAAGACATTATATGTCACAAACTATTTGCATTGTTCTTCTAAAAATTTTTTCTAATTTGATAATTAAATCTTGTGTTTTTAATGTTGAAGATCACATTCCTGAAGGATCAAACACTTATCAAGTTCAATTAACCCTTGATTAAATTTATTGTACTAATATTTTGTAAGTTATAGCCGAGTAAGATGAAATATATAAGAGGATACTAAAAAACTTTATGATGCAAACGATGTGCATTGCAAAGTATTATCTTTTTATTTAAAAAGTTAATTTTGGTATCAATTAAAGTGTGAATTTCCGTTAATTATGTAAATTAGTAGGATTTATAAATTGTATTGTATAGTGAATAATTAATTTAATCTATTATTATATAATACAATCTCTTGATATTAGAATTAATTTCACTATCAACTAAAATACAAATCGAATGTGTTTATTGTCATTACACATGAGAAATACTTATGACTCATAATTATGTAGTTGTTCTTATTGGCAGATCTAAACCAAATATCATGTTCTAGGCAAGTGTTTATGATTTCTGATTGGCATTTCACGTCATTGTGTTCTGTAAGACCGAACTCACTAAGTCAGAAAGAACATGTTACTCTTGATTTATCTACTATTCCCATAGTAGTAACTGAGTAGGGATATTTAGAATGAAATATATATTTTGTTTCAAATGTCTTATAAATATATGCATCACATATATCAACTTAAACACAGAGATATTCAATCATAGAATTCTATTCTTTCTTAGCACACAATTTAATAGAAAAATAAAAATAAACATCTTAACTAATGAATGTAATTAACAGACAATGCTTGCACCAATAGGTATAGCGACCCACCTTGACTCAGTATTCGGGGCAAAGAAATGGGTCCCACTTGACTCCATCCCACGTGCCACAGACAACGCTTATCAGAACTATTTTTTCGACCAATTTCAACACTCGACAAAATGTCACCTGTATATTGATCAGTCGGAACAATGAACAACTTCATTCTCGAGTTAAAACACTAAAACAGGAGTTGCACAATATACGAGTGGCGAACAGATTTTCGTATTTAATAATCAAAAGTATGAGAAAAATTTTTGCAGTGTTTATCTCTTCTCCAAATATTCCATCTGTCTCTGATCAGTTTTTTTTTTCACTCGGACACACTATTACTTTTCTCATCTCCCTGGCTCACGGTTTCTCTCGGCACTTTGAAAATACAATGGAATAGATGATAGCGGCGACAATGGCATGCATGTGTGGTGAGGCAATGATTTGGTAATTGTTTTGTTTGTGGTTGGCCAGGGTTTGTTGTCGTGTATGGAATATAGAAAGATATGAAAGAAGTATTTTTGTCGATAAATATTACACTTTTATTTTTTAATGTTTGTTAATTTAGCATTAATTTTTTTTATTCAATTTAACGTTAAATTTTTGTTTCTCAAATTGTTGTTCATTTTAATTATGTCAAGTTAAAGGTTAACAATTTTTTAAAACAAAAAAAAGTTAACAATGTTAGTAATGAAAAGAAAACCCAAAAAAATATCAGTCATTTCGACTGTATCAGGAGTTAATTCCGGTCAAATTAAAATAAGTAAAAAAGCATTGAATTTAATATTTGAATAAATAAATAATAATTAAAATTTTAAATTTTAAAAATTTTAGATTTAAATTAAATCTTGAAAGTTCTTGAATATAAGATTTCAATCATTTAAAACATTTTAATTTAATTAATCTATATTACTATAGCAGAAGTCGGTGTATATAAATACAACACTTGACTTAATAAATAAAAGACATGAGTCAAACTTATAATTTATTTTTTTAATTGTAAGTATAAAATTAATCTATTTTTAGGGCCAATTGTCCCACCCTTTGATGTGCCACCAATTCAGCGGAAGGGGGAGCTGCTTACCGCTTACCTAAACTCCCTTTTAAAAAGAAAAAAAGAAAAAACTATTTTTGACAATATAGGATAAATTATATCGAAATAAAAAAACATTATATTTATTTTTTTAATACTGTATATATTTCTGTTAAAATTTTCTTATATAGAAAATAATTTACATAAAAATATAAAATTAATTTTATTATAGTATACAATATCCCGCTGCATCGCACGGGTATTACGACTAATTAAATACAAATTTCAAACGTATCAAACGAAAATACAAAATCGTATATTTATTTAAAGATAATCCTGTTTATCGCATATTATCCTTATTTTTACATAAAATCATGAGATCATTCTATTAAATCATTAGTCAAAGTGGCTAAAATACAATCTGGGGCCCCCAAATGTGAAGGCCTGGAGAAGAACAAAATGCTCTAGCAAGCTGAAGAACAACTTGATTTGCAGACCTTCGTATAAAAGCAACAAAAACATCAACTAGGGTTGCTAGAATATCTTTACAATCCAAAACAAACAAATCAAAGTATGAATCGTTGAAGGAGTTCCCGTTAATTGCATTCACTGCCACTTGACAATCAGATTCTACCAAGTAACAAGTTTCACTTCCAGCTTTGATCCATAAAATAGCCTCCTTAATTGCAAGCACTTCCAATACTGTTGGTTCTGTTAGCAAAGGGAATCTTATCACTTTTCCACTATAGAATCTGCCTTGGTGATCTCTGCAAGCTAAACTTGTTGCCCCCGAATTACTAAACACAGGCGCATCTACTGTGACCGAGTTCCAATTTTGAGCAGGCATCCTCCAATCGTGGTGCTCCACCAAGTCATTTCCTTCAGCACAAATGGAAGACTATTGTTCTTTTGCAAGATTCCAATTGTTAATCAAATTGGTGCATTGATTTACAATTGATGTAGCTGGCGAAAACCTTCTATTTCAAACAAAGTCATTCCTATTTTTCCACAATGCCCAGCAAACCACGCTAACAAGGCTCCATTTAGGACTGTCGATTCTCTGGAAAATACATTGCAACCATTCAACAAAAGAAGATGTGCTTCCAAAGAACCACCCAAGGCCAGAAGCCATCTGTACCGCCTTAACCGCGTCACATTCTACCAAAGCATACAACATCGATTCCACATAAGAGTGACAAATTGGACAGAGAGGAGATTGAACGATCCTCCTGCTAGTTAGCCTAACTTCTGTAGGGAGACAATCCTTTGCAACGCTCCAAAGTAAATTAAGAAACTTTGGAGGAGCCTTGTGTAACGCCCAAAATTTCTATTTAATTAAAAATTTAAAATATAATACATAGAAAAATGAGAGAAATTTTTTTTGCGTTTTAGATTGGGTAATTAACTAAGGGGAGGAGTTGAGATTGGTTTTAAATTGAGGATTTAGGAATTTGGGAAAATTATAAAATTTTGAGAATTTAAAAGGTCGGGATTAGTGTGAGCCGAGTTGGAAGGAAGAGTACGAAGTAAATAGTGACCAAGCCCAAAAGAAACCTTAAAAACTTTTTCCCTCCTTCCTTTCTTCACCCACTCTCACGTTACTCTCTCTTTCTTCCCTCCATTCCCACGCCATTCCTCCCTTTCCTTTCTCTTTTGGCTGAAATCCCCCATTCACCATCAAACACCAAGACAAACGACAACTAGGGAGTCTTCCGAAATTAGTTTAGGGAATGCAAATCAAGGTAAGCTCCATCTTTGCTCTCCATTCCCGTTTCCTTGCAAAACCCTAGTTTCCAACACCCATAACCCTTCCATTTTGGCTCCAAATTGAGCAAATGAGGGCTTGTTGGAAAGCTTGAAACATCTACTATCCATATTTGACCGTTATGATGTTGAATCGCTGCTTAGGGACTCGAAAACGCTGAGAGAAGAGTACTTGCAAGTGACGAACTTGAGTTTTGCACAATCGGAGTTTCTTCTTGTGTTTTGTCACTTGGGTGAGTTTCTTTGGAGTATATTGAAAGTGTTTTAAGTGTTGAATTGGTTGGGAGTTACAATGTGTGGGAGATTGAAGCAAAGATAAACAATTGGTTAGGTTTGAAACAGGGAATTATGAAATAGGATAGTGGGAGTGTTTTAGAAGGTGATAACCAACTAATTATACCTGAAGAAACATGCCTAGAGCATTAATGGAGGTTGGTGTGAAGAAATTAAGAATGGTAGTTATTAGTAGCAAAATTAATGTGGAGGTTTAATGAAGAGAGAGGGGAGAGTAATGAGAACAAATGTAATAAATGCATTCTTATAAATAATTCACATTCATTTTTCACAATTGAATGAAACTAAAGTTAATGTGAATATATAATGTCAATAATAGGAGATCCGAATCGTGGCGAGGGAGGCCCTCAACCGAGTCGCTAGGTGCTTTTGAGAGGTAAGTAGCATGAGCACAACTTTCCTTGTATATATGTTGAATAATGTGGGATTGTGGTTTAATTGGAAATTGATGTTTGATTCGATATGGTTTGCTTGAGAAGTGTGAATGTTGGTTGGGGTTGTTTGTATGTGAATTATTTGGCTTAATGAATGAGTGAATGTGTGTTCATGAATTGTGCTTGTATGATTGGTTTCTTGGATAAGTGGCTATGTTGCTTGAGTGTTAATTGATCATGTGGGATGTGATGTGAATGATTGGTGAGGTATTATCAATCGAGAATGGAACGAGAAGTTTGATTGCTATGTCATGACATGATTGTTGGCTACGCTTAATTGGTTGTTGATGGTGTTGTTAGTTGAGATTGATTAATGGTTAAATTGAACTTTGATTGTTGAGTATGACATGGATTGGTTTATGGGTGTATGATTGATTTCATGACGCGTGCACATAACATTCATGTATTGGGCTCATAAGTGGGCACATATAATGAAATAATGGGCTCTTACTGAGCAAGAAATAATGGGCTCTTAGGGAGCAAAACGAGGAAGTGGTTATGGATCTTGGGAGTGAAATATGGGTAGTATCCATAAATGCTACACCGGGTCACACGTGGCAAAATGCTCGGGACGCATAAGTGTGTACGAGTGTGCCAAAAGTATGGTGCATAAGTGTGCAAATTATATGGGTCTAATTATTTATAACCGATACTCCCAGCCGACGAGGCCCGTTTGCAAATGTCAATATTATGGGCACAAGCGTGCAAATGAAATTGAATTGGGATCATGGGTGATCATACTAAGGAATGCATTAAATGACTTGCATTCTCATTCATCGTATTGCATATCATGTGTTTCTTTTTGTGAGTATGAAATGAATATGCTTATGTGATCAAAGAGTAAGTGAACACATATCAAATTGAGTTATGGATGTATACAAGATGTTGGGTGAAATGGAAGTGATTAAGTATTATGTGGTTTGTGTCGAGTATGCTTGCCATATGTTCATGATGATGGGTGCTTAGGAAGGGAATGATATGATGATTAAAAGAGTTGATTGATGCCATGTTATGTGTAGTATGGATATGTGGAAATTGTCAGTGATATGTTTGTTGTTGGTTGTAAAATGGTGGATGATTGTTAAATGACTAAAAGTAGAATGTGTTGTGCTTTGTGGTTGGTTGTGAAAGGATGATTGTGTTTGAGTTTGGTGTGGATAAATGCTGAGTGTATTGGACTGCCAACCAGTCATGTTCGTGATTATCATCAGTCACGTTTGTGACTGTCATTCTAGACCAGAACTTGGCTGCCAATCTCAGTCACGTTCGTGACTCTTCTCAGTCACGTTCGTGACTGCCATTTTGGAATGAAAACTTGATTGTCTCCCTCAGTCACGTTCGTGACTCTTCTCAGTCACGTTTGTGACTGCCATTTTGATCAGGATTTTGGTTGCCAACACCAGTCACGTTCGTGACTCTCTTTAGTCACGTTCGTGATTGGCAAACTGTCCATATTTTGGCTGAGTTTGTGAGTCACGTTCGTGACCATTTCGAGTCATGTTCGTGATTTATTTGGCTGGCTAATTTCTGTTGAAAGATAGTCACGTTTGTGACTCCTTCCAGTCACGTTCGTGACTATTCCTCTGTCCATATGTTGGTGAAAATTTTTGGAGTCACGTTCGTGGTTGATTCAGTCACGATCGTGACTACCAATCTGTCCAAGGACTGGTTGAATTGTTATTTTTCGAAAGCTGCGTTTTATGGCCTAGTTTGTATTCTTCATTCGTGATTCATGCTAGTCATTAAAGTGACCTGAAATTGTTCTATTAAAGTGTTTGCATATGATTGCTTAATTTATATGTATAATTGATCGAATGCTTGTGTAGTAACGTGATTGAGAAGTATCGTTAAAGAAAGTTTACCAAAATGCTATGGATTTTATGAATAGAAGTGAATGACAAATGTTGTGGACAGTTGTCCATATCGGTAGTGTTATTTATTGAGTTTCACAACTCAAGTGTTTTACGCCTGCCATATTGGCAGGGGCTTGAGGGGATACGACAAAGAGTGTAGCTGTTTTGATTTCGCCGACTATTTCTAGAAGAACCAAAGGACCAAGGCGGGCCGTGCACTGAAGTTATTTTGAACACATGTCATATATTTGTCTGTATTGAACATTTTAGTGCATACATTCATTTTGACGGGTTATATTTGAATGAGGTTTAATTGATTTCTTTTCTTGTAAAACCCTATTTATTTTTGTAAAACATTATTCATTTTGTGATATCCCCACATGTAAGGCTTTTATGTATCTTCCACTCAAAACAACGAATGATATATATATATATATATATAGTAAATGGAATTTGCGTAAGAGATTTTCTTTTGAACTCTTTTATTTTCCAATTGTATTTCAAAAACTTGATGTCCAAATTCAGGTGCCACTTGAGAGAATTAACGGTGTATGAGAATAAGTGGTAGTCGAATTTGGAGGTCACACCTTGATTTTCCATAGCTTAGCCCACCACTCCTCATTGAAATCACCCCTGCTATCAGCACACCCATGAATGACTTTGTATTCTTCTTTTACCAAATAATCACCTGAACTGTGCTTCGGCCAAATCCAACTGTCAACAGGAAGCATAACACTCAAAGGGAGAGAGGATGGCTGCTTGATCTTCTGTATTGAACATAAAAGCAATTTTGATTGAATCCCAACATCTTGTACCTGGACAAAACAATGATGCCTCTGTAATGTCTCCTACCTTTGTGTTGATTGGCGTTGAGATATAACCTGTTGGAGAGGTAATAAGCCATAGGTCTTGCCATACCATTGTATCAAGACCATTCCCAATCTTCCTCCTACATTCCTTCTTGATAATTTCTCCACAACCCATATACTCTTCCACATTAAGCTAGCAGAATCACTAATTTTTGCATCCAAGGAGGCTTTGATCTTTGAAATATCTAGCCTTTAGAATCCTTGCCATAAGACAGTGTGGCTCTTAAAAATCCTCCATGCTTGCTTAGGTAATAAAGCTCTATTAAAATCCTTGAGGTCCTTGAACGCAATTCCTCCTTCCTTTTTACTGGCACACATTCTCTCCCATTTCAACCATTTGAACCCTCCCCTTCCTTCCCCTCCACCCATAAGCATTCATAATTTTATGAACCTCATTACAAACTGTGTCTGGCAAACGATAGAGACTCATATCCTATTCAGAAAACATATTTCTTCATATTTTTAACCAAAAATATCTAAAAAAAAACTTAAATCGCCTTCTTAATTCAAACTAGTAGAAGTGTATGCGCGTTATATATATATATATATATTATATCAAGCAAAGAGTATATTTTCTTGAATTTTTTATAAATACAATTTTATAATAAATTATTGTATAAGAATATAAGTATTTAATTAGCTTAAATAAATTTATAATAAAAAATTCATCAAGCTACATCTATTTAAAAATCAAATTTTTTAAACACTTTTAAAAATAGATGAATGTCTTTTTAATTTTTTTTATTCAACCAAAAAGTTGTATTTCTGAAATTATAATATTTTATTTTAGAATCAACCTATTTTTTTTGTTGGCTATTTTTTTTTAATGGAATAAAAAAAAATCTAATAAGTATATATTTGAATAATTATGATTTATTTCATTTTAATTTCACAATAAAATAATAATTTTTCAAAAAATATAAAAATATATAAGCTTAGTTAACTCAAATAAGTTTATAATGAGAAGATTAATCAAACTATATATATTAGACATTTTCCTATGACAACTGTTAAAATACATATCAAAATAAATAAGAGTAAGTAAAGAGATAATTTTTGATTAAGAGTGAATAATTGTTTAACAAATGAAAACTAATCATATAAAAGAAATTAAAATATTTATTCTGCCCCTAATACAGGTGGCATGTGGTATTTTGTTGAGGAATATTGTATTCATCTTTTTAAAGGGCATATACTAAAAAGTCCTAATTTTATGAAACTTAATTTGACTTTTGTATTGGTAAAAATGAGAATGTTTACTATTTATATGTTATAATTTTAATTTATGTAAAATTAAATAAATCAATAGTAACAATTCAAATATAACCTTATTTAAAAGATTTTCTGTTTTTGTATTTTCACGATAATGCTAGTAAAAAAATAAGTTGATTCTAAAATAAAATATTATAATTTAAAAATACGAATTTATGTTTGAATAAAAAAATTAAAAAGATATTTAATTATTTTTTACTCTATAAAAAATTTAAACGCTTTTTTTTGTTTATAGATATCGAACTATTTTTTTATATTAAAACTTTTATTAATAGTTTGGCACATGTTAATAATGTCCAGTTTAATTCTTTAAGTCATTGTTTGAAAGATTGAGGTGAGAAAGGAAGTAATCTAAATTAGACTAGGAGAAAGAAAGAGAAATAAAAGAAAGAAGGTTAATATTTTGGTATTTGTAAGTTTAGGGAAAGAAAAGTAAAATAAATGTTAAAATTGTAAATAAATATATATAAAAAATATAATTAACTTCTTTTTATCGCCCTTTCTTAAAATGTCAATCCAAACAAGATAAATATTTTAACTTCTTTAGCTTCCCCTCTCTTTCGGGGAGTTTTATGGTGAGAACCTAATTAAAGGGATTTAATGAGGCAAGAAAGATCAACCACTAGATTCGGTAAAAATAAATTTGGACATTTTATTTTTTTCAGTAAAAACAGTTTTAATTCTACGTAATCTGTGCAGTTTCAGTTAAACGAAGAAGGGGACTCATCTCAAAGGCCTCATATTAAAATTTACCTCTCTTTCCCTCCTATTACTAGCATCCAAATAATGCCTGAATCACTCCAGATTAATTTTTTTGTCTTCTTTTCTTTTTGTTCCAAGTATTTCGTTTAATTTCCATGCAAACCGATTCCACTCCCCAATACATGCATCTCGTTTGCCAAAACAACCAATCTGTCTAACTACCATACTTTTCGGTAATTTTAAAGGTAAAAACTCTAAAAAGTGGAGAGTTAATGAGACAACTTATGTACATTATTAATCTGAGTCATACAATTAAATCAACTTGTATGAATGAAGAGTACAACATACACATTTAACCAAACCAATTGGTTGGTGATCACTCAACAAATCCAATAAAACCAAAACCATAATGTATACTAGAGGTGTAAAAAATGAATTGGAACCGATAACTAGAACTTAAATAGCAGGTTTTGGAACCAGAATCGAAATTGTTAGAATTGGCCATGTCTGATTCCAGTTTCATGAACCATGGAAGTGTGAACTGGTAGTTCACGGTTCCGAACTAACAATTTGACTAATTTTTACAGGAAAATCGAACCTGAACCGTCGAATTGAACCCAAAACCACTACAACACCAACCGAAAAGGAACCAAACCACCCCAAACCGACTATATTCATTTTCAATTCTATAGTTCTAGTTTCGAACCAAAACCGACGATTCAAAACCTCTGTACACTCAACCAATTACCACACACCAATAAGCTAAAACCTCATTTGTTTATTGTCAGAGTATTTGTTTTGTTGTTTCTACTCTTTAGCTCAATTATTTTTAGGAAGGAGTCTTCATTGTTGACTTTTTTCATGACAGTCAAAGTTATTCTAACCAAATGTAATAATTTTATGGCTATTATAAATGAATTTTTTTGTTTGCTCTCTTATTAAAATGAATTTCTTGAAAAAATAGGTCAAATAGTGTGATGCATGAATTATGGGTCTTTACCATTTGTAATAATGGTTTTTCATGAACAATTGATGATGTGAATGTAGTTGCTGTTAGTATATCGAAAGCAACTATGTTAACAATACTAAGGTTAAGCCTATTAATTTATCTACCTCAATCCAACTCTCATTTTATATCGAGTATGTACTTAATATTAATATGACAAAAAAAAAATATTTCAATGACAAACATTTGTTGGTAAGGGATGTGCATGTACTCAAAAGTGCAAAAATTTTTCAAAATTTTTTGCAAAACTTTTTTAGATTTTGCATCAAAATTTTTGCGCTTTCATTGTGAATAGATGTGTATTGTGGTTGTATCCAACTTTGAGTGAAATTGATTTGTGAATCATGGTTGAAATTGTTGAAAAGTGAACTTGTATATAATGACAAGTGTAGGTACATATGGCGATTGAGGACCTTAGACTTGGTTTT
>CANYCX012726460.1:0-24485 GCA_948193385.1 Breynia disticha f. nivosa
GTTATTAATCAGAATGTTCAACCGAGTGATTTTTAAGATTGATTTTAACTAATCCTAAATTAAATTTAAATGCTACTAACTCCTAAAGAATGTGAAACATCAAAAGCGATAAATCAAACCATGCAATACTACTAAGCGGCACTAAATTCAACACAATATGCCATTAAACTAAATATAAATAACCTAAACAAAATCAGCAATAACTAGGCAAGTAATATTCTTTCATTAATAAAAAATGTATCAAAACTCAAAATCTCAAAAGTAACAAATCAACAATTTGAATCTAACATCCCAATCAGTAAACAACATCATAAACATCATTTAACACAAAACTCTGACTCAAATCAACTATTAAAATAGAAAAGCAACAAGAAATCCAACCAAAAGTTTACTGAAATGTAAAAGAGATTGATAGAAACTAAAACAAGCTACTAAATTTGTTTCCTACTAGAACCCATCAGCAAAACCTGCAAAACAACAGAAGGAAATCAGAAATTGAATACTAGAAATCGAATAAACCGACTGAGAAAGGAAATGGGGCATGAAAATGGAAAAAATGATGTAAATAAAATTATACTAAGGAGAATTTCAGAAAGCAATCAAAGAGAAATGGTGTTTAACTAGAAAAACCCTAAAACTACTGACTAAGAGAATCCTATGGTCGTCAAACCTCAAACCGTGATGGAAAAATCGAGACCCACGTGTTTTTTATTGCACAAAACCATTATGTTTTATTCCCGACACGCTCGTGCTTTGATGGCATGAGTCGTGCACCGCTTCTAAATCTAAATGGCACGAGTAGGCCACGATTTGTGCCATTTTAACTTATAGCACGAGATGGTGCTCATGTTCTGGGAACAGCACGACCCGTGCTCAAATTCTGGGCAAAACACGAGCTCCTGCTCGTCAATTGGGGTAATGGCTGCAAAATGATATGAGCACGGCTCGTGCTCATAAATCAGAACGAGAATTCTCTTTGAGCTCAAATCTCTCTCTAATCTATTGTATCCTACCTGCTGATCAATCTCAAATCATAAGCAATATTAACTATCATCTAAAAAAGTCAGAATCTGGTGAGAAACAAATGATAATCGATGGAAATGTGACTATAGTGTGCGTGAATCACATTTTAAACAAAAAATGAATTTCCTAATTAAAAACGGTTTAAAATGTGATTTTTAGGAGAATTTATAGACAAATGCGCGTGTAATACATAAATAAAATATGAGAAATGAACTCATATTACGCGCGCATCAATGTCTGTTTCAGTTTTTGGTTTTCATGATTGTACATACTATGCATATATGTGGTTTGGATACATTTTCAAACTAACTTGTTTATTTTCCGCACGTGTGTTTATGTAAATGATTTTGGCATAATTGTGTTTTATAAAGAAATTTTTGTTTATTTCTATTTTTATTTTAATGAGAGTTCGAATTTGGGGAATTTGTTTTAAAAATTTGAGCTCCACAGGTTGTGAATTGATTGTAAGTGTTTGAAAATGATAATGGAAAGGAAATGATGAATGCATGATGATTAAGTGTATGTTTATGTTATGTTTGAGTGATTGATTCAAGAATGTTGTGTGTGGTTATAAGAAGTGTAAAATGCTTAGATAAAAGGTTATGATGTTTGGTTTGATATGCCTTAAACTTGTATGGAAAGTGTAAGTCTCGGATGGAATTCAAAAGTGGACAGAATGGTTCTAAAGGGCCCTAACGTATGCTAAGGTGAATCACGTACATTACCTAGATGGTAACATACGTTATTCTTGACATGGAAATGTGTATAATTTGCTGATGAATAACGTACGTTAATGGCTTGATAAACATACGTTAATGTGGTTCAGAAACCTAGTTTTATCCCGAATAACGTACTAATGAATATCTAAAGTGAGATTGTGATCTAGGATGATTCTCTAGTACATAAAACACTTAAATGAATTGTTTCTAGCATGGCTACGGTGAGCCATTAGGGAATTTAGGTGCGAACACGACATTGTGTTCCACGAGCACACCCGTGTTGGCTGAAGGTTCCCCTGCACCTCATCTTAACAATACTAGGCCTGCACTTATTGAGTATTTTATATACTCACCTTTGTATGGGTTGAATGTTGTGTAGAGTGACATGTATTAGTGACGGGACTACGTGATTGACGGGACTAAGCGGTGCGATACTGAAGAAGGTCAAGCTTACATGTTTTTGGGTTATGTTGTGTGTATGCCTATGTCATTTTAGTATAGACGAGATGTTGTATCATGGCATGCAAATGTTTTCCATTGCTTCCGCATTTCAATATTTATTTTGTGTCTGACCAATATTGGTCTTGCTTAAATGGTTTGTAAACTTTACTTCCATTGTTTTCTCTCTCATACGTAATTGTTTTAAAAAGAAAAAAAATGGTTTCCAAAATTGGCATTTATTCGAAAAAAGAAGTTAACGAATTTGGGGTTCACAAAGTGTGTTAGGTATAAAAAAATTTTGGGCCCTTGCTTGAAATTGATTTTTAATTCCAAATTTTGTTGTTTAGTTTGTATTTTTTTAAAAAAAATTGAAATCATGGATTTGCAAATGAAAGAATTGAAAATGTGTTAAAATGATGGATTTGTAAATCGAAGCTAAAGTGGTAAGATTTGGAATTCCAAATTCAAAATGAAAAGTTACTTACAAAATTAACCTTCATTTTTCACTACTTTTTTTTATAAGTTATAACTTACAAATATTTTAACATACCAAACATTATGAAAATGTAACATAGTTCTAATATACTCTTTATTTTTTTATTTTTTTCACAATTATTGAATAAAGATAGTTATATGTAGTTATTTTTTTAAGAGAGTTGCATTTTTTAAAAGTGGGTGGAGAAAGTTGAATATGTACAAATATGATATGTTTTGTTGAATGAATTTTAGTTAAGAAGATAAAAAATATAATTATTCCTGGAATTTTTAGGATTTTTTAAGATTGATAATAAATTATTAATTATCCTCGGAGGCACTTTTGAGTTTTTATTTGAAATTATGTCACATGTCTTGAATAAATTATAAATTTAATTATTTTTATTTTTATATTGTGATAATAACATTTTCAAGAGTTGATATTGTGAATATAGCCAATATTAAACGATTAAGTTAAGGAAATATAATCTACAAATCAAATATACTAAATTTTCTCCTCAATTCTCGTTCTCACCAAAATAGAACACCAAAAAACTCTCTCTCAAAAAATCAAAGGACATTATTTATCTATCTTATCAATACTTTTCTTTCTCTTTTGATAAATTTCTCTCTACTCTATGTCTCTATTTGCTCATTCGATTGTAAGCATATCAAACCTCTCTTTTTCGAGTATGTGTCCTGACTCTCTGTCATTTTACCATCAACAGCAATGTACTGCATTCTTCTTTTTAAATTTCTTCTTATTTGATAGATTGTTTGTTTTGAATATATTTTGTTTTTGATTAGCGTTGGCCTTTTTTATCCAGATGTATGTTCTTAAATTTTGTTTTATTCGTTTTCTTTAGATTGTTTTAAAGATGGCGAATGATTATTTGAAAGAAACAGTGAAAAATGAAAAGAAGAGAAAGATAAATCCGGCACAGATGTTGTTGAGTACGTTCATCCGATTAAAAATCAAAGATAGTTGAAAAAACCTCTAGTTTAACGCAGGTGGTAATATTATGCTCATTCGGTAATGTTTTTCTTTGTTTGTGTTTTGTGAACAATTGTGAGCTTTAGTAATTTAATATTATTGACTTTTAGAAGTAAGTTCAGTTAAGAATAATTTGAATGGTTTAGTTTTGTGAACTTTTTTTATCTACAAATTTTAAGATCTTCTACATAAATTGTTACATTGAGATTTTGGATATTGTGAACTTTATGAATGAATTCTGTTGATGTTTTGTGAGTACTGAAATGCATTTAGATTATCATTTTTGTTAATATTATAAATAAGTTTTATGTAAACTTGTGTGAACTTATTAATCACATTGTTTTTATGGTATAATATAGTTTATTAATTCAAATGTTAGATGTGAACTTCTGTGAACATTTTTTTCTTAAGTACAAGTGTTTATAAAATCATGTTTATAATGTTTTTAAACTTATGTGAACTTTGTTAAAATATCTGTTTGTTTTTGTTACCGTGAACTTATGTGAACATGTAAGTACAAGTGTTTATTAAACAACGTTTTAATGTATTGTAAACTTATTGTTAATTTTGTGAAACTGTTAATTGAAATTTGTTAGGTGAACTTTTGTGAACTTGTTTCAAAGCAAGAGATTCTTTATTATGAATATAATGTAATTTGAAATTTGTTTAGTTAATATTTTTTTATTAAGTATGCAATATTTTTGTTGTAAACTTATGCAAACTCTTGATTTTATTACATGATTGTTAATTAAATAATGTAATTTTTTAAGGTATCAATTTTGTTGTCCTTTTTGATAACCGTTTCATTGGAAAATTTTCTTTCTTTCATCATACAAATCTGGAAACTTTATTAAAAAAATGTTTTGCCAGAAACATGTTTGTTGTCATTGAAGGAAAGAGTGTTTGGTCACATTTTAGATGTAGGTGTTATTAATGGACAGGTTCAAGTGATGCATGAATATTTTAGAAATTAAAATTTACCGAAAAAGTAAGACTTGGTCTGACTATATCGGAAGTTGAGTCCGACACCGAAAAAGTAAGACTTGGTCGGACGATATCGGAAGTTGAGTCTGATCCGATACGAAAATTAAAACACTGAAATATTTTAGAAATTAAAATTTTAAAATTTATATTAAATAGAGATTTTAAAATAAATTGTAATTTTTTATTAACCTACAATTTTGAATATTTGATTTTTTTATTGATTCTAATAAATAGATACAAATTTAGGGTGCCCATAAGTTTTTTTAATAGAAGAATCTTAAATCAAATATTTTTTGCAATATAAAGATAATCATTCTCCACCAAAATAGATTGCCCATTGTTATATTTTGAGTTTTAAATGTTTCTCTCTCACCTCAATAACAATAAATGCACAAATGCTCACATCTTTCTTTTTCTCCTTTCATTTCTGCCACCTTATCTTTTCTCCTTCATTAATTGTTTGTAACTTCCCACACTATACTTCACCCACTCTCATTAATATCTTTCTCCATTTTTATACACTATCTCCTTAGGCCATCTTCAACTAGTTAATCTAAAATATTTACTTTATCTCTAAAAATACAACAGCTACAATACATACTTTATTTCACTCCAATCAGTTTTACTCTATTTTTAACACTAAAAAGAATATTCCAAGCATATTCATTTTTTATTATTAATTTATCAATTAATTAAACTACATAAATATTATAATTAATTAAATCTTGATTAAATGTTTAATTTATTAAAAATATTAATAAATAACACAAATCGAGGAAAAAACAAAATCAGATTTTGAAAATTCGGTCTCGGTAATCATAACAAATTAATATTTTAAAATTAAAAAAAATAAATTATTTGATGCAAAATAAAAAAATTAAAAAATTAAAAAAAAAAAGAAAAAGTTTAGCGTAGCTTATGGGCTATGCTCGTTTACCACATCCTTATGGGTTGCAGTAATTTGAAGTAAACAGAAGGGTCTAACTAGACCCCTCCCCTTACTCTAACACATCTCCACCCTTGGTGTGGATTGGAGATGTTCTTACCAACATCACTTATCTCCTTTTACTCATTCTCTTCCTTACTCTCAATTAATTCCTTTCACCACATTTACTCTCTCTCTTTCACCCTCACTTGGCTGTCCCTCTCATCCACGTTATCCACCTCTTCATTTTGTTCTATTTACATTTTCTCTCCTCCACAGGATCTCTCATCCTTACCACACCACTCCTCTCTTTTTCAAACCTTCATTACAAGAATCCAAATCGAAAACTACCATCAGCTCCTTTTTCTGTTCCAACTTCTTGTCCTCATCGTCAGCTCTCATCCCTTTTCTTTTATTTTTATTACAATCACTCACACATATGAACACAAGACAACATATCTCATTCCATCATTTTACCTTTAGCGGCTCTCTCCTCTCCACTCATCTTTGGTATCTCTCCCTCTCTCCACTGTAATGATGTCATTGTGTCCGTTTCAATCTTTAATCTCTTAAGCAAGGTCAAGGAGCAACACTTTGATGGATGTCTCATTGTTTCTACTTGATTTTCTCCTTATTTCCCTTAAAATCGTGACTCCCTCTTTTACCCGCAGTTTTTGACGTCGATGGAGCAAGTAGAGTTGTTATTCGGTTTGGAACCGCCAATTCCCGTTTAAAAGCGACTGTTCATGGTTCACGAGAGGCGTGAACCAGGTTGGTTCAGGGCCGATTTTGGTCTGGTTCTAGAACCAATAGTTCTAGAAGGTTCATGCGGGTTTCGACCCAGCTCGATTCTGGTTCGGTTCCATTTCTGTTTGAATTTTTTTTTAAAATCAATGTTAGAAAAAATACAAGTAAAAAAATACACTTAAAAAATTACAAGTAAAAAAAATTATAAGGAAGACTATAAAATTATTACAATATATATGTTAATGAAAAAAGAGGACTGTACCTCGAGATTTTATTAATTTTCCCTCACTTATGATGGAGGAATACCATTGTTAAATAAAAAATACAATTAAGAAAATACAAGAAAAAATTACCATATAAAAAAATGAAATTGAACTAAACTTAATCTAACTCACAACGATAGAAGTGGCAGTCTCGGTCTCTTCATTATCGGATGAAGACAAGTGCAAACTGAGAAGTTCTTATGTTCTATCTATGGCTTGGGACCAATCATCAACACACACTTGAGCTTCTAATGGTGATGGTTTCATCCTTGATCTTTAGTCATCTAAAATATGCTCACCTTTGCTAAAGAGTTCCTCAACGACTACAGTTGAGGCAGGAATGACGAGGATTTGTAATGCCACTAATGGTCATCTACCGTACGTTACAATAGGTAAGTGTACCTATCGGTGCAGTAATTGGATTAAAGAGCCTCAAGTGTCGATCCCACAGAGACAGATTACTAGCTACTTGCTATTAATTATTATTTAGACAACCAAATGTTATAAAATAAATTAAAAGAACTAAATTATTAATTAAAATAACAACTAAATTAACAAAAAATAAAAAGCTGTGAGATTAAAACAATTACAAAGGCAACACTTAGGTATTGAATCCACAAAGTTATTTAACTATCAATTGAAATTAAAATTATTATTGTGTTTATGACTAGACCTTGGCGATTCCTAAATTATATTAATCCCTCTCTCGAAAGCAATTAACGTTTAATATTAACTAACTTAATATGAAGTATCTTTCTATGTTAAGTTAATTAACATTGCATTAATGTTCTGTGAATTACTATATTTAGTTTGACCTTAATCCAGAGGATTTGTTTCCATCTATCTCTAGATTTGCATGCAACTCCTTTTAATTATGAGGGATCTATCGTATATTCAATCTCTTGATTAGCCTTATACGAATCTACATGTCAATTACAAGCATGCATTCAAGCAATCAATAATGGCAATATAAATCATAATTAAATCTTAGTCAACAAACAAATCAACAATAAAACTAAAATCCAAAATCTAATTCAATAAACAATGGTTCATCTCATCCTAAGTGTCTAAGAAGTTTAGTTCATAATTAAAGGAAAGATAACAGAAAAGATAGAAGAAAACTGGTTAAACTCAAAGAAAACCATGATGATTCCCCTGTATATGACGTGTCTGCTCCTTAATCTTCCCTACTCTTTGCCTCTAATCATGTTCTTCACTGTTTGACCTTTAAAGAAATTGAGTTTTCTCTCTAAAAATGATCGGGAATGATGGTGTATTGTTTGATGATGGAGTGGTGGCTTTCACGTGAATGAATCCTAAAAAACTTTATATTCCTTTGCTTTTCACTCGTGAAAATACCTAAGAATTCAAAAAGTCATCCAACTACACGGACGGCTACAGTGCCCATGTAATTAAAGTTGCGTCCATGTAATTCCCATGATGTCCGTGTAGGCTACTACTAGGTTACACGGGCACAACAATGTTCTTGTAATGCCCATGATGTCTGTGTAATGCGTCAACTTTGTTCAAACTAGTCCGTTTCAACTCCGTTTGGTATAAATTTCATCCATAAGTCGTTCGGAGTCATTACCTAATCTACAAATTATCAAACAAGGGATAAATAAATTGTTTTCAATGATAACAGCTTGAAATGTAAGCCAAACTTAGAACATTTATATCGTAAAATAAGTACAAGTTAGTGTTTATCAGACGCAAAAGTAACATGATATTGCTTCCACCAATTAAAAATATGAAAATCATCACTAACCTCAAAATGTGTAGTTAGATAAACATCAAGTTCGATGGAGTAACTAGAAGTGGAAGTCCTAGTTTTTTCCTCCTATTCACAATGAATTACGACCCCAACCTTAGTTTAGTAAGTTGTGATGGGTTAGGCAAAAGTAAAGAGCAAGAGTCCTCAATAGGCAAAGAAGGAGCACAATGAATTAACAATTCATTAACTAAATTACTAACTCTACTAACCATCAAAGAAACATCAATAGTAGGATCATTATCTAAATGCTGCAAAAAATAATAATGACATAAAATATCATTTAACATTTCAAATTTAGTGTTTAGCCTAGGATAAAAAATAAAAGCAACAAGATAAATATCCAGAATTCTCCTAACATAATTAAGCCATTTTCTTTCATTTAAAAAATTGCATCTCTTATTTCATCTATTTTATCACCTTCATTAAATGCACCTACTACATTTAAAGCTTGTTTTAAAAATTCATACGAAGTTGGTCTATATACATGACTAAAAAGATAAGTAGCATCATTAAAAACTTGTAAAATATACATTTTTTTTCATAAAAATTCCAACTAGAAGGTAAAAGTTGACTAGAAGGAACAAATTGTGAAGCAAAAGAACATAAAACATTCTTGTAATTACTACATTGATAAAGTAAAGTATAAGTAAAATTTCATCTATGACCTACATCTTTTGAAAATTGTCTAGGGGAACATTATTTTGCCTATAGAAATCTCTCCATTCTCTTTTGGCTTTAGGCCTTCACCATATATAAGTTAAAAAGTTTTTTATTAGACCAATAAAGCAATTTATTTCTTCTAAATCATCTTGGACACATAAGTTTAAAATAAGATATACACATCTAATATGAAAAAAAAATCTCCCTAAAATAAGGACGACATGAGGTTTTTAATTCATTAATAGAAGCCGTATTAAATGAAGCATTATCAAAAGAAATATAAAAAACTCTATTAACTAATCTATATTTTTCTAAAATATTATTAATTAATATAACAATGTTAGAAGCAGTGCGGGGATTGTCAAAACCTCTAAAAGCTAACACTCGTTTTTGCATTATAAAGTTTTCATCTGCATAATGACAAGTAATTACCATATAAGAGTGATTTCTAAAATTATCACTCCAAATATCACTACATATAGAAACATGAATATTATTATTTTTAAAATATTCAAACAATCCTATTTTTTGTTGTTTATAAAGTTTTAATACACTTTTTTAATTTAATGTCTAGAAATTGGTTGAAAAGTGGGTTGAATATATTTAGACATCTATTTTTTTAAATCCTAAATTTTGTGAAAAAATTAAATGGCAAATGATCAACATTAATAAATTCACCAAATCCACTCAATATGATCATAGCGAAACAAAGAAGGTTGACAAGAAGAACTCGCAAGCCAACTTATTTGTGCCAAATGTATTGGGGTGAGAATTCTTTAAGTGCCTTATAAAAGTCCCATAGCCTCCTCCATGTTTGAACGCATACTTCTTACTGTAATAATTACAAGTAACACGAAATAAGTTAGAATCATCTCCTCCTTTATGTTCTTTTCAAAAAATGAACTCTAAAAATATCGAAAGTTGGACCTCTTGAAATATTTCTTTTCTTGTCGCCCTCATTTTCATTTCCTTGGGTCGAAGAAACTAATTTGAGAGAGAGAGTGAATAATTTGACAGAAATTGAGGGAGTTTGAGAATTGAGAGTGGAGGGAGTAAGAAGAGTGGAATTGGATGTGGGAGAGGAGGAGGTATTTTTAGGATTTTGAAAATGAAAATAAAAATAAAAATAAAAAAGGTCCCAACGGTTGGAATCGCCGGTTCTAACGATTTAAGGAACCGTCGAACCGATGGTCCAGAATTGTCAGCTCACAGTTCTCAAAACCCACAAATCAGAATTGGACCCGACATAGCCCAAGTCCGGTCAGTTCCAGGCTAGGCCGATGACGTGTCCTAAATCTAAGTGACACGAATTTACGCAAGTGTAAGGTCAAGTAATAAGGGGAGTAAAAACTTAACCCAAGTATCGTTCCATAGGGAAAAATCGAGGCTAAAATCACATGTGTCATAATTGGTTATCAGAATGTCCAGTCTAACCAATTTTAATTGAATTTGACCTAAACTAATTTTGCAGAAAACATAAAGGTAGAAAATTAAAGGAAGGAAACATAAATGAAAACTAAAACCTCATTGTAATTAAACATAAATGACAATAAAAAAATAATAAACATCAATCTCAAAACATGTGAATCGTAAAAACAACAACTAAACATAAAAATCCACTCTAAAATATCATCAAACAGTAACTAAAACAACATTCAAACAACAAACTTCGTAAGAAAATGTAAAGGTGCAATAAGAAATGTAAAGAAAGCTTGTAAACTTGACTAGAAAGCAAAAACCCAATTGAAAACCTGCAAGAAAAGTAAATGAACATCAAAAACTAAATCAAAACAGAAATATAAATGCAGAAAAGTGAAGGGATCTTGCTTGAAATGTAAAATCATGCAAGGAAATGTAAATCTAATCTAAAACAAGGCATGTAAACGTAAATGCTTGCTGAAAAGTAAACCTAAACCCTAAATCTGCTCTGAAATAAATCTAAGGTCATCTAACATCTGACGGAAGAGAAATTAAACCCTCGAGCCTCTTTAAATTGATTGGTTAAAATGCTCATGCTTCATGGCACAAGTCGTGTACCGTGATTTTGGTTAATGGCATGATGTAAGCATGAGTCAAACACGTTTCATGCCAAAATAAATGTCAGCACGATGATCGTGGCTCAAGGCACGACTCGTGCTCATATTCTAGGCTCAGCACGAGCTCGTTGTTACTGTAAGCCCAGCCCAATACATTGTTTGTAACTTTTATTATTTGATTAATAAAATTATGAGGCATAATTATCATATCATGTATTGACCTGTGGTATGTGTTTGATAAAATATCTAAGAATGTTAATTAAGCGCTTGACGTATCAAGGTTGAGGACCTTGATAGTAGAACCTAGAAGTTTTTGAGATTAACATTCTAAATGTCCCTAGTCACTTGTTTCTATGGGAATAGAAATAAATTAAGGCTAGTATATACTTTGTAGATGATCATGTTCTACAGGTCATAGATATTTGGGATATCTAGCAAAGTACATAGATACAATGTAGAGCATTGTATTTGGAGAGCGATCACTATTTGCAATGTCAAATACTGTCCTTAGACTGGAAATCACTATGACTCTTGTTGTGATTTTTAGTGTACTTTGACATACGCCTAACATGGCCATAAAAGGTTGACAAGTATGGGTATGATTGGGTATGCTACGAATCATAAATAAGAGCAGGAGTGAAGTGAAGGGATTGACCCTCTCAATGAGAGATGATATCACTGGCCGCTTAATAGACAAGATTGGAAAGAGTGTGGTCGAACCCGAATGAAATGATTAAGTCATTTATTCGAACTTATCAATTTTTTCATAGGGATCAAGAAAAGTGATTTAGCTTTAAATAAGGATGTTAGCGACATGCCTTGTGCTAAATCAAGATATCGATGGTCAAGGGATTTATTTGGATTGTAGTAGGGTTGTTGACACCGCTCGTCAGCTATTTAATTTAGGGTGATCATAGTGTCTTACTGGAGACCGCCTATGATTTATGAGTTATTAAACTCATTACCTTTATTAAATAGTCCTACAGATCGCACGCGGATAGCAAAAAACCTAAAAGGGTAATTTCGGTAATTCACCTTAGGTTAAAATCTGGCTATTGGGCCGAATCGAGCAATTGGGCCAATTTTGGTAATTGGGCCCAAGATGGATGAGAAATAATATTTCTTACATAATTTTAAGCCAAAGATTATTTATTAAATATGATGTCTTAAGTGAAAATATGGATGAAATAAAAAGAGAGAAAATATAGGAAGTTTGTCTTAAATTAAGACAAGGATTGTGTGGGATAAATTAAAAGAATAAAATCTTTTATTTTATCCACACAGTATCACGACTTGGTGGGGTATTTAAAGGATATTTTATTTTTGAATAAAGACTTAACAGAGTCCTAAAGGGATTAGATTGTTAAGTAGTTTTAAAAATCAAATGACTTGTCTTTAAAAAGAAACAAAACCCTAATTCTTTCAATAAGATAGTCGTCCCCTTGAAACACCATCCCTAGCCATGAGCCTCTGAAAGGAAATAAAGTGTGTGATTTTTAGGGTTTCACTCAAGAGTGAAGTGAGATTTAGGGGTTGATCATATAGTTTGATCAATACTGTGCCTTTAGTTTCACTGAAAACTCATCTGAATCGACCAAGAACAGGTGAATCGTTTTTCCCTTTCATGTTAGTACACTTATTCGTTAATCTGTGTATTATTGTTGTAGAGGAACCACGACTGAAGTTCTATCACGGTGTCATAAAGGTCGTTTCAGTGTATTCTAAAACAGTATTTCTTGTTCTTGGCCAAAAACCCACACGACATTGAAGGAGGAAGACAAAGGTGAGATTTTTCTTTTCATGTTTCGATTTTTATGTCATTTAAATGTCAAGATTGTTAATAGATGTATTGGTCATGGTTTTGAAGTGTTCTTGGACTGTTTTGATGTGTTTTGTCTTGTTTTTTCGCTGCCTATAGACTTAGAACACATTAGAAAACCCTACAGTAGGTTTTACACAAACCCTAGTTTAGACTTAATTTAATTGTGCTATCTAAATAAAGTATTTAACCAAAACTATACTTCTAATGACTCCAAATCTCTTTAAGAAATTAATTTAACTTAACAATTCTCTCCCGTTGAGTTGGTTTCTTCTCAATACTATATCTAGAATAAATTTCTATCACATCCCAAAGGATCTCAAGTTTTACTACGTAGAACCAAGTCTAAGTTCAAAGGATACCACCAGTTGTTTTGTGCCCTTCAACATCCACACTTAGAACACCACCATCTTGCACAATTCACATGTAATCACCAACACAAATTTTTTACCATAGTTTACCAACTGCTACTCGTAATGGATTTGGTTGATTGATCTTTTCCTATTTTAGAGTCTCAATCATAAACTCTACCCACTTCCCTGCAGTACTCATAACAAGCTTTCAAACAATGGGACCAAAAAACTACCAATCAAGGTGTAAGTGCAATTTCCTTACTTTATCTTTCATTATCACCACAAGACCTCTGAATATCCTAACACTATAGTGCCACCCAAGAAAACAATAAACATGTTTTGCCAAAACTCTCATAAAAATCAAATTTCTAATCCCTACCCATTTCTTCTATGACCAAAGTCATTCTATGCATGTCCCACTTACTTGCAGTGATAACACATCAAACTATATCCTTTTTGTTTTTCATTCTTCTGCCACTATGAACTGATAACATGGAGCCTCCATTGTCTCATCCTGACATCAATTCCATTAACAACACATCTGTAATATCACTTATCAAAATTATTCCTACCATTCATTATAGTACCGACAAATTCTCATAAGACGTAGATAGAGAATGCAACAAACATAGTTTAATATTTCTTACCGAGAATGACCTCAACACCTTCAAATATAATATATTCCTATTAAATTTACGAAAATGTTCCTTTAATTATATGCTTTCGGTCATTTTCAAGTTATGCAGTTACCTTTTCTGATAAAGATTATTCATCAGGGATCTCCTTTAATACATGCTCTCCAACTTCTCCTATAGTATTTCCATCAACTACCTCCCTCAAGACTTTATCCTCCATACTACGTAAAATAGCACCATTTCTATCATGGCTTTCTGCACGGCCATCAATGCCACCGCTAATTTTTATTCGCATTTAATTGATCTCCAGAAATATGCCTCAGGTGAACAAAACACCCAATTCTGACTCAGATACCATTTGTTAGGAATATACGCGATAAAGGTAGTGCAGAAACTAGAGAACAAAGAGAAATTTACATGGTTTGGTCATGCAACCTATATTCACTGACAGAGAACAAGTTATTCTACTATTCAGTCGACAAATGCTTACAAGAAAAAACTGCAAGCCACTATTTATAGGTTCCACACAAATCCTAGTTTAGACTTAGTTTAACTGTATTATCTTAATAGAGTATTCAACCAAACCTATGCTTATAATGACTCTAAATCTCTTCTAGAAACTAATTCAACCTAATGCTTTACACTTTTGCTCCTCAAATTTGCTTTTCTCAATTGTAGATGAACTAGAGTCATCTTCTTTTGTGGTAATTCCTTTATTAACAATGCCTAATACTTCTTGAGACAAGAAGTATGTTTTTATTTTGATGGTCCAATAATCATAATTATCACCACAAAATGTTGGGAGCAATATTTGTTTAGTGAATAGACATCTCACCTTAGCTTGTGATTAGAACTATAATATGTTTTGAGTTTTATTTAGTGTATGTCTAATACTTGATTGTAGATAGCTCAGATACCATTGTAGAAAAAAGTTTTTAGCTAATGTTTGTATTATTTGGTGTATTAGTTAGTTAGTTAATGAGTTAGTTGTGTTTGAAAGTAACGATAAAGTTAGAAAGCTAACGATAAAGAAATGAAATGTGTGTTTGATAGTGTAGTCTATGGTCCAATAATCATACTAACTCTTGTTTCAACACTTATCTAGTCTATGGCTTCTTAATATTTTCTAGAACTTTATAGTTGTTAATCTTCTCACTTGTTATAAACTCTTCTACATTATTTTCTAACTAACTACATTTCTAAAACATTATTTATTATTATAAATTATTATCCATTACACATTAATTCTAATACTAGCTACCTGATATGTCACGAGCAATAGCTACAATTGATGCTAATACTTTTCATGTTTAATTCATCAAGAAAAGGGTTCAATTATAAGTGACAGAACTCTCTTTTTTGCAGTGGCATCAGGAGCTCCATGACTATCTCCGTATTGGTATGTGAATTCTGATATCCCAGCAAGATTCATGCATGTCCTCACAAACGTCTCTCCAAAAGTAGTTTTGGTACCAACATGTTCTTTGTTCAATTTCTTCCATGCAGTTTCAATCAAAGTTTTTATTTCTTGGCGAGCTTGTTTTTCAGAGACCCCACTTTCATTCATGTAACATGATATTGAATTTATGCTTTAACCTCTTGCCACCTTGTCCTGCAATAAAAATACAATAATTACAACCCGCCTAACTCGAATTGTCACACATTAAAACCCTATTTAATATTTAAAGAGAGGTGAAATACCGATGAAGTGCCCAAATCATTGCAAAGCCGAAAAATGACAGAAGTCCAATGTAATAGTGGGTGATAAGTCATTAAAGAATCAAGTTTTTCCTTAGAGACTTCACAACCGAGAAGAAAATACGTGTGAACAAGTATTACAGTTCCTGATACTGATCGCCATCCATTTTCATAATATTCCTCAAATGTTGGAGTGGATTTGTTGTGGCTCCACTTTGCTTCTTGTAAGAATGTTTTGCATAAATCACCCCACTGTCATATAAATAGTCGAATTTTAAGTTTCCCATATGGTTTCATGTGTTATACAGAAAAGTAGGGTAAAAATTATCCTACCGCTTTCGTCAAGTATGGAATGGCATTTTCTTCATGTTCTTTGAGGATGTCATAAGCCATCTCATTAATGGTATTATACAAAGCTAGGAAGCACAATTTCATGTATTCCGGGAGATTTTCAACTGCAGTCACATCCCATCTGAAAATGACCGAAAAAATACAAGTGAAATTAGCATTTACAACCCTTGTTAGTAGTGGAAAGAAATATACCAATGAATTTATAACTCATGAGTATCAACTTCTTATCGAAAAATAATGACTTGTGAAAAATGAATAAGAATATAATGTGTTATTAACCTCTCAACTACTTCTGTGAAAAGCTCGAACTCCTCCAAAGTGCCATAGACATCATATACATCATCGATTGTGGTGATTAGTGATGTGACTTTGGTTAGGCCTTTACGACAAGAACTAAATTAAGGTTCGAACACCATCCCAACAGTCCAAAAGAAGCACTCCATTAGTCTATCTCTGCTGAAGCTTAGTTTGTGAGCAAGGCCTAAGTCATTCCACCACCTAATTCATCAAACAAATTGAACAAAGAATTATTTGCTGTGATTGTTCAACAAATTAATCATGCTTTAAGTTTCTTAGATAACTTCAAAAAACCTTGACATCTCTTGAAGATCTTTTTGGAGTGTAGATTGAATAATATTGAAATTTGTCTTAGCAAGTTGGAGGAGTTTGAAATTCACATCCTTCCTTTTCGAGTAGGCCTCTATATATCATAGCTAGTATAGGCTTGGTTTCAGCTGATTATTTCCAAATTGGTTGTAACGGTTTTTCCCTCGCGTAACTTAAGCTGAGTTGGCATATTGTTAGCTCACTATATAAGCAGCAAGATTGTAACTGAATGATTAATGAAAACACATCTTTCTTGCTGCATTCTTGTTATCCTAGACTATATACCACCTAGCCTCCGACAGAAGAACCCGGTGGTGCAAAGGAAGGTCTAGAGCATGATTAATTTTATCAGCTGTTACTGAGTCTGTGCTTCTTTGAATATTCTTAAGATGTATTATTGTCTGATGTTTGGCTTTGTCCAGAATGTCTTCTTCTTCATAAGCAAAGTAGAAGGCCTCGTATAAGCTTAGAATTCCATGTATGTCATCGTGATGACAAGTTTTGAGGTTTCCATTATCATCCATGAATCTTTTGAACGCATCTGTTTCACAAAAATTAGCTCTCAATAAAAATTAAACTTTTAACATTGTTATGAGGTTACACAAGGTAAACAACTTGAGTATTAATAAGATCGGCATGAACATCTGATCTGGTAATTTTTCCAAAAATTTTAATGGACAAAAAAAGATAGTTTACCTTGAGAAACCATATAACCATGTTGTCTGAGTAGCCAGAAACTAAGAGCTGTAGCATGAAGAGACATTTCTGGGTTGGCATTGTTTAACCTTCCGAAATATTTTTCGAGAGCTGTTCGTATCTCTTTTTCGAATCGATGCGTCAATCCTAACCTTTGTACATCATCAATTAGTTCAATTACATCCCATGACTCCTTGTTTTTTATCATCACCCTTACTTTCTCCTCTAACTTTCTTGCCTCGTCTTCGCAATTTTCATTCTGCATGTTTTAGTTTATATGAACATCGAGCTCATGTCAATTCGATACTCTCAAAATTACCTCTTTTGTTTTTTAGTGAAGCTCAAAATTAACAGATTTCAATTATGTTTTTATTTGTTACTTTTTTAAGAAGATTTTTTTCTATTTGGTTCATGCATATTAACACTGAACTGATTTGAATATTTTAATGTTTTATCTTTCCAAATGGATTGAGTTTGATGAAATTCTTTTATTAATTTTATTACGAAAGAATGTCGTTGTAAAGAGTTTTAACATGAAATGTCAAAAGATGAACACAAATTATTTTTTAAAAAATTATAAATTTTAAATGCAGGGAAATTTTTTAAAAGTAACCAAGTTTAGAGTCTGCTGAACTAATTTAAAACTCTTTTCTAAGTAAACAAATGCACGTGCAACCTGTGTTCTTCCACATATGCACTCGAAAATTACGAAAGAAATGTATCAATCATAAACATTTATTGTCCTTAATTTATAGATCTGTTACGACAAAAAAAAAGGCTAAGTGAAATGTAAATACGCACAGCATTTTGAGACTTCAAGGACTGCAAAAAATCGTAGGTCCAAAGCGTAGGTTGATAATTAGCAGAATGTATTCGAGGTTGAGTAATTTGTTGAGTGGTTAAGTGACGAACAGCTTACAGAAAACCTATCACCACTATAATATCTGCGCGAAGGTTTAGGAAACAATGGTTTCTGCCAACTCAAATGAGTGGAGCTCAAGAGCTGTGAAGCCATGGAAAATAAAAAGTTACTATATTAATTAGTTTGAAGGTGACGTGACTACGTAGTAGTTTGAGAGAGTGGTTAGGGTTTGTTTCTCAAACCTGATAAGAGAAGTATTTCTGCGTTTCAGAATATTTGGCACATATCTTTATTTGCTTACTACAATTTCTACCACAAGTGTTGAGACGCTGAAAACACCTGACCTTCCATGCAATTATATATACTTGAATGGGACACTCTACAACTTTCAAGAAGTATATTTTTATTTATTTCCACCTTTTTGGAGGTTATGGATCGTCACACGCTTTCTGGAACGACTGCAGCCACTGAAATAGATCAATTTTTTTTAGTAAAAAGAGGCATTCAAACAAGTGTAAGAAGGGATGAGTTGTGGTCGAAGATATTATTTGTCTTGTCAAAATCAAGGAAACGTGAAACATATTTATTAAATGGTTCTTAGGACTCAATGAGGTAATGAATCACACTCATTAGATTCGGTAAAAATAAATCTAAATCTTGTATTTATTCAGTAAAAACAGTTTTAATTTTACGTAATTTGACTAGTTTTCGTAAAATGAAGAAGGGGACTCAATGAATCCCCTCCCTCAAAGGTCTCATATTAAAATTTACCTGGTTCTCATTAATACATATAGTATTGGTGAAAAAAATTAAATCAATCATTTCAAATTGAAATTAACTCGAATTAAATTGTTTTTAATAGTTTCTTCGCGATTTAATTTGATAGTGGTTTGATTTTTTTCATCCCGTCTCGTTCGATTTATTTTGGGTTCGTGAATTTTCAACCCAAATCTAAACTGAACAAACATATATATATATATATATATATATATATATATATATATATATAAAGTTTTTTTGAAAAAAATTAATTTTTATAACATTACATCTAAAATTATAATTTTAGTGTATTAAAAATATAAATATTATAGATAAAAAATAATATTATTAAAAATAAAATAAAGACGAATTGAGCGAGTTGGTAGAGTTGAATAAAAATTTATATCTCTTTGTAAACCATCAATTTGACCAATTCAACCTGCTACAAGTGGTCTAATTTGATTTGGTGTGTAAGAAATGATTGGTTTAATTTGGTTTGCCAATTTTTTAATTCATCATTATTGATTTGGTCTAAAAATCACTTCTCAACCTAACCAAATTGACAACTGCTCACTCCTAACATACAACGTGTTAGGGTGGTTTCTTAGGCGAGGACGTTCCCACCTACTATTGGTAAGAACATCCTCATTATCATTAAATTTTATAACTTTTTATTTGGTTAACAATTCATTATATAATATTCATAAAATTATATAATTTAAAAGATGAAAAGTTACATCATATTTTTATTATATAATAAAAATAAAAAATTACATAATTTTATACACCAAAATTAAAATTTTTATAATATCTTTAAGTTAGAATTAATTTAAATGCGTTCACTTAAAAATTCACCACATGTTAATTGAAATTTTTACTTTTCACGGTAAAAAAACACAATCACAGAACGATATTATTTTTTGATAGGTGCTTCGCTATACGAAATTTTTCTTTTTTTTTTTGGTATTTTTGTTCTACAAATAGACAAAACAAATTTAATATTTTCACTCTGTTATAGAACGTTTTATTTGTATAGTCATTTATATATTTTAATCTTGTTAGAGAGGCCTTTGAGTAGCAGGTGAGAAGTAAATTACATTTTTTTTTTGAAAATAAGTAAATTACATTTGTTATTAAGATGCATCTCATATTTACTTTTTATATTTTTTTATTCTATACTTTTGTCTTATACAATCACTAATTATTATACTTTTACATCATGAGTTTTACATCCTCCCCTTTTTTTCATTTGCTTACTTAAATTTTAATAACAAAAATCCATCAAACAACTCTAAATTTCACTTTTGATATAATAATCATTCTTTGTATTTGTTTCAACATATTGTTATTGAGTTGTGATATTTTATCTAGTGAGTATTTCATATAATGAATATTGAAATTTTTTAAATTTATTTCTTAAAAATTAATATATTTATGTATTTATTGAAATAATATTATTTTGGTGTACTATAATCGAATGCTAATTATTTTTTAGAGAGAAAAATCTTCAATCTCCGTATTGATCCTAATTTATTTTTACCGAACTGAAATTCTAAATCTCCAAACCTTTTTTTTTACCGAAAATTGATGGAACTAGGCAAGATAGAGATTTTGAAAGCAAAACCTAATTAATCATAAATTAACCACTGCAGTAATCTAATGCAACGAAAAACTTCGATTAATACCAATATAACCAAAATCCTTGATCGTCATTAGAAGTTTTTTCACAGACGTATGAAATACATCGAGTACAAGCTTAAATCCGCAGCATCCCCGGATTAGTCAAAGACTAATGAGCGTAGAACTACTATAACCTACACCACAACGTACTGTATATTGTATGTGAGAGAATAAATAAACATTTTCTCTGATAATGTTTTCTATAAAATGTTATAAATGAACCAACTATAAAAGAAATGGATTTTCTTTCCTTTATTCATATTATAAACTAAATTACTTATTTAGTCCTTATAGTATAACACTAATTACACCAATTACATAAATATAAATTACATAAATAGTTATATAAATGATTTCACCACTTATATATTTGTTTTCTAATTATTATAATATTTATCCCGACCTATTGGGCTGAGACTAATCCGGTTCGATGAGAAGTTTTGGGTGATTAGGTTACATTCCCCTTCAAAGCGACGTTGTGGAGATCGAACCGCAGTCTGTTCTGCTAAATTCAGCTTCAATCATAATTGAACCATGACACGCTTTGTTAACGTTGGATTCTTTTGCATTCACGTTAAGACAACATAAACAGTAATGTCTGCCACTTCGTGCAAGTGGTGTAGCTTTAACAACAACCTACTTTTCTTTCTATACTCTCGTAAGTTTTTTTTTTTATAATCACACTTGTCATTAATTTCCTTAGAACCCAGCTCGGACCATATCTGCATGATTACTATAGCTGTGCTCAATTCTTTCTCCATGAGTTTAGTAATAAAGAAGATCAACCAGTGAGGCTGAAGTTTAATTTTTGATTTTGTAGCGGTACAAGGAGAGACATATATGTCTAGACCTGTTGATTTATCAGACTCTAACGAAGATTTTCTGCCCTTGACTCGTGGGTTTAGTCCGATCTCTTGTTTAAAATTTTGTAACAAAGTGCTCTCTTTTAAACGAGAATTGTTAAATTAGTTTCAACTATCGAGAATAATGAGAGTCAGTTCTATTTAGGTAGCTAATGATGTTTCATTTTTATGTTTTGTAATAATGAGTTCGATTTTGAGTTCCCACTACTGGTGAGACTGACTTCGTCCAACCCAATGTGTATGCAAATGGTCTTGGGAGGAAAGACCAAAGATTTCCACCAGTATTCTATCCTCTGGAACCACCGCCAAGCTGTGTAAGTTTTTTTACTACCCTCACATTTTTACTTCAATTTTATGTTCCCCGCATTGTTTTTTTTTTTTTCAAATAATTCAGAAATCTGAGAATGGTTCTTGAAAAAAGTCTGGCTTTGATAAACTTTCCCTCATAAAGCTACTAAGAAAACTTATTTAGCCCACAAATGAAGGAACAATTTTGGATGATATGTGACAGAAATGGGGCCAACACTACAACAAAATGTTGAAATTTCAACAAAATATTTCTGACGAAATATTTTTGGCGAATTCTGTTAGAAAATACAACATCGAAGTTCGTTGGAAAATAATGCAGGTGGCAAAAAAGATTGCTGGCCAGAAAAAAAGTATTGAAATTAATCGACGAATTTCGTTAAAATTTAGCGAAGAAATTCATCGGAAAAATCATCTGAGAAATTTTAGGAATTTCTTCAATAAGGTTCGAAATTCGTCCGAAATATTTATTATATATATTCTCACAGATCCAACACTCATTGTAACAGAAATTATAAAAGAAAACACATTCTAAAATGTACGAGAAAGTGCAAAAGTAATATTCGTCAAAGGAAGATAACAATTAAATTTGTAAGTGATTATGTTTAAGTGTATTTTTTAATTTGATTTGATTGAATTGAAAGAATGTATAGTTTGCTTTAATAATTATTGAATGATTTGTAGTATTGTGTTATATTGGTATGTAATAGTTATTGCAATGTGTTAATTTTTGTGAAACTCAAGAATGATTAAATTTAAAATGTAATATTTTTTATAGGTTTGAGATACATATTATTTTATAAATGCTGAAAATATGAAAAAGTGAATGTATATTCAATTAATTGACGCGAGATGTTTTATTTCGAAATATTTTCATTAGAGATATCAAAGAAAAATTATTAAACAATTTAATACAGCAATAGAAGAGTCTGTCCAGTTAATTTTGATTTAGTTGCTCATGGTATTTGCTGGTGCTTCTGAGAGTGTGTTCGGAAATCAAAATGAATGAAATTTTACAATTTCTTAGTAACCAAACCCGTAAATACAAAGAATTTACGACATGTTAAGATTGGCGAGTAGACCGTTGACCGTTGTATGAAGGTTGTGATGTAACACAATTAGCAATAGCTACATAGTTGTTGAATATTAAATTTACGAATCAAATATCAGAATGTGAATTTAATCAAATTTCAAGTTAGTTCCATAGATGTTCGCCACTGAAAAATACTTTCCTAATGTCATTTTATGATAACCCCAGGGTTGCAGTATCTTTATGCATGTAATGCTACGACGCTCACATGAGGTGACATTATGAACACGAACAAAATGGAGACGAAATTTGACATCCTTCCAAATGTAAAACATGAAAAGATTTTAACGAGATATATACCAGTTTTGCTGATAAATCGAGGAATGTTAGATTGGGGTTATGTATGAATGATTTTAACCTTTTTGGAGCATCTGATGAGCAATATTCATGTTAGCCGATAATTTTAACCCCTTATAATTTACCCTTGTCTATGTACATGAAGGAACCAGTTATGTTTCTAACTATACTGATTCTTGGGCCTACTAATCCTAACCACCATATCGATGTGTACTTGTAACCATTAATTGCTGAGTTGTTGTAGTTGTGAACAAATGGTATAATGACATATGACATTGATAGAAAACAGAATTTCGCAATGTGTGCAGCTTTCATTTGGACACTTTCTAACTTTCTTGTATACTCTATGTTATTTGGGTAGACAACAACTGGTAAATATGTATGTGCCCATTATAAAGATGACACATGCTCGTTTTATTTAAGATATTCTCGTAAAATATCTTAGTTTGATAGTATAGAAGGTTTTTACCAAACAACCATCTATTAATGAGAAATTGTGTGGATTTTACTTATGATCGTACATGCACAAATAGACCTCTAGAAAGGTGTAATGGTTGAGACAATATCAATGAATTGAATAACTTGGAAATGCGAAAGATAACTGAATTTGAAGTAGAATAAAGTAACCAAACATTAAGAACGAAAACAAGTTAGAAGAATAAAAAATATTTTTTTGAGATTTACCATATTGGAATGATTTGTTAATTTGGCATAACTTAGATGTCATGCTATCAGTGTAAGCCCTAACCCAATACATTGTATGCATCTTTTATTATGGATTAATAAAATTATGAGGGATAGTTTTATCATTTCATATATTGACCTGTGTTATGTGTTTGATAAAACTATCCAAGAATATTAATTAAACAATGGAGGTATCAAGGTTGAGGATCTTGATAGTATGACTTGGAAGTTCTTAGATTAACATTCTAAATATCCCTAGTCAGTTATTCCATGAGAATATAAATGAATTAAGACTAGTATGAGCTTTGTAGGTGATCATGTTCTACGAGTCACAGTTATGATATATCTAACAAAGTTCATTAGTACAATGTGGGATATTGTACTTGGATAGTGATCATTGATGAGAATACTAAAATTTGTATGTCTCTTGGAATGTCAAATATCTGTCCTTAGACCTGAAATCACTATCTTTTATCGTGATTTCTATTGTACTTTGACATACGCCTAACGTGACGGTAAAAGGTTGACAAGTAAGGGTATGATTGTGTATGCTATGGATTACAAGTAGAAGCATGAGTGAAGTAAAGGTGTTGATCCTCTCATGATAATGAGAGAAGATATCACTGATCGCTTGATAGACAAGATTGAGAAGAATATGACCGCACCTAAATGGAATGATTAGATCATTCATTTGAACTTATCAATCTTGTCATAGAGATCAAGAAAGTGATTTAGCACTAAATAAG
>CANYCX012727082.1:0-12095 GCA_948193385.1 Breynia disticha f. nivosa
TTTTAATTTAAGTGCTATAATTTAATTTTTTACAAAATATCATTAAAATATCTTTATATACTAATCATTGAAATTTTGTATTCTTAAGAAATATTTATTTTATATAATTAATTATATTTTTTATGTAATTTTAATACAAAGATAAATTTTAAAAAAAATATTACCGTATTAAATGAAATTTCTTAAAATGTGTAATATATCAATCATTATTTTTTTTCAAATACTTATAAAAAGTTTTTTCAACAAATGATCATTGGATTAATTGAAAAACAAAAAAAAAACAATTCCAACTTTGTTACAAAAATTTCTCACATCTCTAATAACCACTTTATTCCTTAAGAATCTAATTAACTCATGTAGGCAACTATATTATATTCTTATTTATAAATAAATATAAGATAATTTTTAGGATAAATTACACTGATATCAGTTTTAACAAATATTTTAACAAAAATATCAACTCTAAATATTCATTAACAACCAACACATTTAAAATATTAATTTAATACAATTTGAATTATTCTATAAAACAGTGTTTCATGTGTATAAGAAAATAGAGAAAGAAATAAACAAATATGTTACAGTTAAAAGAATAACAATTTAAAAAAACTATTTTAAAAATGTGTTAATATTAAAAATATTTAAATAACAATAAAAATAAAAAATATTAAAAAACTAATATTCGTCAAAAAAATTTCTATTTTTTTTGTTGAATGTGTTGAGGGAGTTGTGCTACGCATTAATCACTGTTGTAGTAAGTTTAACACTTTCTTCTGACGGCTCTAACACGGTATTATTATGGTCATTCAATTGGTCGATTTCGGTCATCGAATTAAAAAAATCGGAAATTAAACTACTTTAAAAAATAATTTGATTCGGTACAAAGTATATAATTGAACTAAATCAATTTTTTTCCTATTCAGTCGATTAATCGAACTTCTCTATTCGGTAATCATTTATTTACTATAATTAATATTTTTTAATCTGATATAGCATTGTGTTATTAGTTGTATAAAATTTTTTATTCATTAACCATTTCCTTCACTGTAATTATCTTTTAATATTAAGAGTGTTAAATATATAATAAAATATTCGTTTATAATAACATTTTGATTTTTTTTCGATCCTTTCTAATTTTTGTCGAATTGACCGAATTAAAAATATTAAAAGAACGAATCGAACCGATCGAAATATACAAATAACTGATCCAAATCAATTTTTCCTATTGAATTTCGATCAGTTCAACCAAATATTGAACCGACTTAGATACTATTAATCTTTATTTTTAATTTTTTCTTATTTCACCTTAGTTTCAATTTTTTTAAAGTCAAACACAAGTGTGAATATTCAAATAATCATTCCTCAAAACAAGTTTTTTTTTCTTTCCTTTTTTTTTTTCTGAACCATAAGATACCTGAACACTCTAGATTAATCCTTATTTGAGTCAGGCAAGACCACAAGGGCGGCAAAGTTCTTCCAGCCGAGTTTTAACGTAGCTGCGTACCTAGGACTCAAATTCAAAATCTTTGATTGAGCAAGAACAAGCTTATGTCAGTTAATTTACACTCGTAGATTTTCCTTCCTTCTTCATTACTATGTTTCAAGTACATAAAATTAATTTTTTTTATTTCTGCTTTGTTTTCTTATCCCTTTATTTTTTTTTTGGAATAAGAAGTGTAATTTATATTGTCAACATAATTATAAGAAACAAAAGAGAAAGAGGGAAAGAAATAGAAGGGAAATAAATAAGCAAAAGTCAACAAAACTTGTTGAAAATTCAAACACTACATTTTAATTTATCCATCAACAATATTCTACATGTGACTCACATTCTCAAAAACTAAATTCACTTTTTCCAATTTCGGAAAATATATCTTTACCATAAATACCACAAAATATTTCTTTAGATATTTTTAAATAATTATTATTCATTATTTTTTATGCAATTTTTAAAAAATAATCTCATAATAATTTTTATTTAATACTTGTATAATTATACTTTAAATATATTGTCTTTTATATCATTATTTAAAAATAAATCAATAATTACTTCATTATTCTAAATATTTGTATTAAAAAAATAACATTTTTTTGAGAAATTTAATAAGTTTTTGGTCTCATTAAAATGGACACAATAAGAATTTTACTTTTTTTAGTAAATGTTAGTTATAATAGTTAAAATTAATTAAATTATATATTATCTTATTATACCCTTAAATTTTGTATTGAAATACACTTCATTAAAAAAATTTTTTAAACGAGAATAAAAATGTCAATATCTTTATTATAAGTGAGTTAAAGAAAGATAAATATACTCATGAGATCATATATAAAAGTAAGTGTGTCTATTTTTTAGTATAGGTAGGAGTAGTTATGTTTGGTAATTTCTTCCAAGTCAACATCCATGATGACTTAAACAATCATAAACATTTAACGGAAATCAACTAGCGTGAGGTTGTTCTAGCTTAACTAGTGATCTCAAATTTGAGTTTTAAGTACACAATTGCGTTAAAATTCAGTTGAGAGAGCTTTGCCGTCTCTGTGATCTTGACCGACTAAAACAAAGATTAATCTGGGATATGCAATACCTGGTTGTTTAAAAAAAAAAATCATGACTGTAATTCCACTTTGAAGCATAAAAGAAACATGGTGTTTTGAATCCTGGGTCCATCTCTAACCCCACTCCCAACAGCTACTCTTTTTGTTTGCTTCTGTACTAAATATGGTGATGCTCTCTTCCATTATCTCTCTCTGAAACCTGACCAATTCATAATGTCCCTGTTGAAAGATAACTGCCACATAATAAAAATTCTCGTCATTTTCATATCTTCACTTGTTCTTGCCTTTACAATCTCACATGACTTCCTTTCCAAAACCTTTTCTCCAAGTTGTTCTCTTTCTCTACCTCCAAGTATTCCTTCACTGTTACACATAATAGAAATGGCCTCTTTTCTGTGACTTTTTTCACTGAAAGACTTCCTCTTGTGGGTTTGTGCTTCTCTTTTTATGGTATTTTGACAAACTTCTCTCTTTTTAGTTTCCTTTTTTGGTATAAGCTCGTGGACTGTGGTTGGTTCTTTGTGTATTAATTAATTTATCTTGTTTTTCTTCAGAAGGGTTAGCTTTATTCTTCATTTAAAGCCACTAGTTTGTTTGCTCTGTGATTTTGCTGGTTTTTATGGTGATTATCATTGCCTTTGACACCCTGAATATACTTTTTGAGTTCCATGACTTTCTTGATATGGTGTATTTTGTTGGCTTAATGGCCTTTTGCAGTTCATTTTGTTTGCTTTAATTGCTTGTGTTGGATTGAAGCTTCAATCTTTGGTTTCTGTTTTTGATAAACTTGGTAGGAATCAAAAGTTGATTTTGGTGCTTTGTGACCATTGCTTTTGGGAATCATTTAAGGTTATTGTGAATTACCTTCCTTGAACAAGTGAGGTTTAGCTTTACATTTGATTCCTCTTGCAGATAATATTTATATATTGTTCCCAGCCTGATCAAGTTGTGTTTCTTTCAATATTCTTTCTAGATTATATATTCCATCATTAATTAAAGTTAAAGTTGCTTCAAGTTGAGCTCTTATTCTTTGTTTAATTTGTTTATGCTTTGAAATCCTCTTATTGAGTTTGTTTAATCTTTTTCATTCTTGAAGATAGGTAGCAAAGTTTAGCCATTTGTTTCACCATGAATTTGATTGGGCTTGCTGCTATCTTCCTTCTTTGTAACCTTCCATTACTCCATGGAGCTGCAAGCCCTGGTTCTGTGATTAATGTTGGAGCCATTTTCACGTTTGCGACTATTAATGGAAGGGTTGCGAGGGTTGGCATGAAGGCTGCTGAGGAGGATATAAATTCTGATCCCACTGTTCTTGGAGGAAGAAAATTGTCAATTAGCTTGCATGATTCCAACTTCAGCGGATTTTTGAGCATCATCGGTGGTATGATTTGCATCTTGTCTTCTTTTTTTCTTCGTATTTATCTATCTGCAAGTAGAATTCTCTTTGAATTAATAAATTTAAAAGGGTGTTTTATGATTTATTGCAGCATTACAGTTCATGGAAACTGATACAGTAGCTATAATTGGTCCGCAGAATGCTGTTATGGCCCACGTACTTTCACACCTTGCAAATGAGCTCCATGTCCCTCTATTGTCGTTTACAGCTCTAGATCCTACACTTTCGCCTCTGCAGTACCCCTACTTTGTTCAAACTGCTCCAAATGATCTATTTCAGATGACTGCCACTGCAGACATGATTAGTTATTATCGTTGGTCAGAGGTTATTGCAGTTTATAGTGATGATGATCAGAGCCGTAATGGTGTGACTATATTAGGTGATAAGCTTTCGGAGAGACGCTGCAAAATTTCTTATAAGGCAGCGCTTCCTCCGGATCCAACTACAACACGAAGTGATGTTGAAGAAGAATTAGTCAAACTCCTTAAGATGGAACCTCGAGTAATTGTTCTGCATACCTTCAAATTAACAGGTCTCTTGGTTTTTGAAGTAGCCAAAAGTCTTGGGATGATGGAAAAAGGTTTTGTTTGGATAGCTTCTACTTGGCTATCTACTGTTTTGGATTCAACTTCACCGCTTTCCTCAAAGACTGCTGACTCTATACAAGGTGCTCTCACACTCCGTCCTCACACTCCTGATTCAGAAAGGAAAAGGAAATTTATTTCAAGGTGGAATCAATTGAGCAATGGTACCGTTGGATTTAACCCTTATGGTCTATATGCATATGATACTGTTTGGATGATTGCTCGTGCAGTGAAGTTGTTTTTAGATAAAGGCAACAACATTACATTTTCCAATGATTCCAAGCTAAGCAATCTAGGAGATGGCACTCTAAATCTTGAAGCACTGAGCATATTTGATGGCGGAAGCCTGTTGCTCAGAAACATTTTGCGTACAAACATGACTGGCTTATCAGGACCCATTGGATTTGATTCAGATAGATCCATTTTGAATCCTTCGTATGAAATCATCAATTGTCTCGATGGGGAAGCTAAGCTTGTTGGTTTCTGGTCTAACTACTCGGGACTATCAGTTGTGCCTCCGGAGACGCTGTATAAAAAACCTGCTAACCGTTCTAGCTCAAGCCAAGTTTTGAACAGTGTGGTTTGGCCTGGAGGAGAAACTGTCAAGCCTCGAGGGTGGGTGTTTCCAGATAATGGAAGGCAATTGAGAATTGGAATTCCTGACCGTGTCAGCTATAAAGATTTTGTGTCGAGGGTTAATAGCTCTACCGGAGGCCAAGGCTATTGTATAGATGTATTTCTTGCTGCCATAAAGTTGCTTCCTTATGCAGTTCCATACAAGTTCATCCCTTTTGGAGATGGTCATCAAAACCCGAGTTACTATGAACTCATAAATCAGATTGCTGCAGGGGTAAGTAAAACTTTACCCTGAAGAATCAAATCATATCGATAGATTTTTTTCCCTGAAGATGAAGTGTGTACCTGTTGTAATTATCTCAAACTTGTTCTTTCAGGTCTTTGATGGTGCTATTGGTGACATTGCAATTGTAACAAATCGAACAAAAATAGTCGATTTTACCCAGCCGTACATCGAGTCAGGGCTAGTTGTGGTGGCTCCCGTCAAGAAGTTGAATTCAAACGCTTGGGCATTCTTGAGGCCTTTTACGCCTCTGATGTGGGCTGTCACAGCAATTTTTTTCCTAGTAGTGGGAGCTGTTGTCTGGATACTTGAACATAGAATCAATGATCAATTCCGAGGGCCACCTAAGAAGCAGGTTGTCACAGTTCTATGGTAAGTGTACCGAATCTAATTCGCGACGAAACAGTCTAATCTTCTGCATTCGTTTCTTTTCTGGCTTTTGAATTCTGATTTCTTTGACTCATTGCTAGATTTGTTTTTACTTTTCCTTTCTTTCAGGTTTAGCTTCTCTACAATGTTTTTTGCTCACAGTAAGTTCACTTCAAACTTTACATCGATCTTTTCTTTCAGGAATACGTATTTTGTCTGATTAAGCCTACTGGTTTATCATAAAATTTTCAGGAGAAAATACAGTAAGCACACTTGGGCGCCTTGTGCTGATCATTTGGCTTTTCGTAGTACTGATAATCAACTCGAGCTATACTGCAAGCTTGACATCAATCCTCACAGTTCAACAACTATCATCTCCCATAAAAGGAATCGATTCTTTGATGAGTGGCACTGATCGCATTGGGTTCCAAGTTGGGTCCTTTGCCGAAAATTATTTGTACGAAGAACTCAACATTGCTAAGAACAGACTTGTCGCTCTGGGATCGCCAGAAGAATATGCTAGTGCTCTTGAAAACAGAACTGTTGCTGCAATTGTTGACGAACGACCTTACGTGGACCTCTTTCTCACAGACCATTGTGACTTCTCCGTCAGAGGGCAAGAGTTCACTAAAAGTGGTTGGGGATTTGTGAGTATCTTATAGCGGAGCTAATTATGCGTGCTTTTGTCTGGTTATTTGTTTTGTCTTGATTCTTACTATCATCTTGTATTTCTTTAGGCCTTTCCAAGAGATTCTCCTTTATCCGTTGATTTGTCGACTGCAATCCTAACTTTATCGGAAAACGGCAACCTTCAAAAGATTCGAGACAGGTGGCTCCAGAAGAAAACCTGCAGTCCAAGCACTGGATCTGATTCTGATCAGCTCCAATTACAAAGTTTCTGGGGACTTTTCCTCATCTGTGGCGTTGCGTGTTTCCTTGCTCTCTGCATCTACTTTTGCAGGACATTTCGTCAGTTCAGCCGGCATTGCCCAGAAGAATCTGATCCTTCCATTCCCAGCAGTTCACGTTCGAAACGCCTGCAAACATTCTTATCATTCGCTGACGATAAAGCAGATGAATGGAAGAGCAAATCAAAAAGAAAGCGCGATGACGCTTTGTCCTTCTCGAAGGGAGTCGAGTCCATCAACGGATCCAGAAGGGTTTCAACAGAGAGGCAAAATGGACATGCCTGGTTCAATAATCTGTCCGAGCGAGTATAATCACATCACCATTTCCTTTATTTTTCACAGAAACCCTCCTGCCATTTTTTTAACAGAGGTAGCTTAAGGTTCACTCATGTAACTGTTTATAGTCTACACAGAATATTATCCCATGTATGATAGTTGTTAGTTATAGTAGTGAAATCAGAAAATAATCCTTTTCGTATGTAATAACGACAGTATCTTTCAGCTCCATCTGTCAAATCCTGTAAGCTTTGCTGAAGATCAAATGCAAATAGAATGACTTTTCTGTGATCAAATCTTCCCATCAGAGATGGAGTTTGTGATGGTTTAATTTAGTTAAAATAATATTGATAAAAACACATTTTAGAAATGCTAAATTTGTATGTTTTAATGATATGCAGTTTATGTTTCGTATACTCATTAATTATGTTATCGAGTAAGAAATCACCGATTGTAATACCAAATGGAAGCTCAAATGGTCCGTCGCACTCTAACCCTTTTGCGGCTGCCCTCACCCCTAAACTATAAGCCTATCAGTCATAAGCACAGGCTTTCATCTCATTTTCAGAAAAAAATTGAAGATCATATAAAAATCAAAAGAAATTTGAAGATCATGCATATCTTTTTTTTACAGAAATATAAGATTTCTGTTTGTATTGCAGCACCTAAAACAAAACTCAATCAACACTGAAGGAATTAATAACCTGTCAAAACTTTCTATTGAGCAGGTCACCGGGTTTAGTTGTTCTTAGCAGCCGCAGCCTGCTTTGCACCAACAGAGAAGAACTCGGTGATCACTTCCAGGGGCATTCCTTTGGTTTCCGGAACTTTCAGGTAGACGAATACCAGCGATATCAGGCAAACGATTGCGTACAGGCCGAAGACACCACCGAGGCCAATTGACTTGAGCATCACTGGCAGCGTGTAGGTGACAATAATATCGCCAATCCAGAATGTGAGAGCACATATCGCAATGCAGAGGCCGCGAACACGCGTAGGGAAGATTTCGGCACAGAGTATGTTGGGGACTGGTCCAAATCCCATGACAAAGCAGCAGAAATAGACTATAACGCTCACAGTTGATATTGACGCATTTACCACGGAACCCAGATTAACCATGCTTCCAATAACTAGAACTACCAAAGATACAAGCAAGATGGGTATTGTGATGAGGAGCAAACTCCTGCAACAAAACAGATCATCAGATTTTTCAGTTTTCGTGATAAGGAAAAAAAATCAGGAAGTGCATTTCGCATAAGTTTTAGTTTTGAGATCAACGAGTTCTTGCAATCTGTTCTCTACGTTTGAACTCTATAACAACATAAGATTATTCATCCAAGTTTCCAAGAAAACTAAGAAAACCAAAGAAAACAAGAATGTGGTATGATGTAATGTTACTTGCTTGAATGATTCTACTAACACCATGAACAACACAGAGAAGTGATTTAAGTTTACAGAAATCAGAATAATACCTTCTTCCAGAGAGATCCATGAGTCTCATGGCAACAGCTATACATGGAAGCATCAATAATGTTGTAATAGCACTAATGAGTAAAGATGCAGAAGCTGAGCTGATGCCCAAGTTAGAGAGGAGAACTCCAACACCAGCCTGATCAAGGATTTGGGGGGTGTAGTATAAAACTCCATTTATACCTGAAAACTGCAGAAACACATGAAAATTCTTCAGCAGGCCACATAAAAATTGAACAGTCTTAAATTTCTGAAATAGCAGGTATTCAATATAATCATACATAAATTATTAATCGAAAAATAACTATTGAAAGGGTCAACCAAAATTGAAACATTAAGATTCTATTATCCATTTCCATTAGTACCTGCTGAAGTATCTGAATCCCAATCCCAACAACCAATGCATGCTTCACACCAGGCTCAAAAAGTTCTCTCCAACTTGGTCCCTTCGATGCAGTTTCTGACGGATGGACCATTGCAGGTCCAACAGGGTGCTGATCTAAAAGCTGCCTTGAGAAAAGAGCTGGTTGACTCACCAAGGCAGCTGCCTGGATAAATTCAGGTTCCGCAGCGGGTTCGCCACCAGGCAATGAAACAAGAGATCCGCGTCGAGATGCAGGGATACCCTCTTCGCGCAAATAAATTCTTTTAAAGCCACCTTCCTTCTTTCCATCTAGCCCTTCTTTTTCAGACCATTTCCATGCCAGCTGCCAACCACCACCAATACCCATGCTACCCGGCTCTCCGGCGTTACCTTGTAGGAGACTGCCGTGCCTCATGCTTGAAAGGCTCCCATGATTAGCAGGGATCAAGTCTTTCTCCATGCTTGTAGTTTGACGCGAGATCAATGGACTTTGCAGATTGTCATCAGAATCACCACCGGGTTCAGAAGCATAATCCTCACCATCTCTCGCTTGGCTTTCCTCATCCCACTCTTCATTTCTCGCTTGATTCCCTCCTACACTGAACATACTACCAAAATGCGGGAAAAGCATGCTTCTCATGCTTCCAGTTTCAGGAAGCTTCTCATGGACACTTCCAAACAGAGTGACAAGAGGATCCATGAGAGGCACAGTTTGACTTGCCATGCTTCCTTGGCGAGAGGCAATACCAAGAGTGCTTTGCCCAGTAACAGGTCTGGCAACCCAACTAAGACCTTCTTCAGGCCCATACAATTTGATTTGATCTTTGTCCGTCGATATATCATGATCATCAACTTCTTCATTGGCTGGGCCAATTATATATTCCTCTAGTGATGTTTCGCCACCAACTCCAAGCCCCTCGACTAGTAAAGCCATCTCACCTGTTTATCCAAAGAAGATTTAAGATAATCAACACAGTGCTTCAGCAGAATCTTATAATGTATCTATTTACTTAAATCTTTAAGTTGTTGCATACTTAATCGCAATTTCCCACAGAAATCATTTGTTATTTTTCTTTTTCGGCAAATGACACCTATCCAGATTGACATAAATATTTCCTGGAGCCACATTCTAGCAGAACACGAAGATTATCTGGTGATGAATATCCTAAATTTGGTTGCATTTACCATTAAGAAGCACATAAACACAAGATTACACTATATTTTGAACAGAAAGTTCAAAGATCATATTTTTATATCCTGTGAACCAAAATAATGGAGAACCAACAAAAAGACAGAAGAAAAACAAACCAGAAACATCCTCCCTGCCACGAAGTCTCTGCAAAACCTGCTTGGCCTCTCTCATCTTTCCCTTACTGACAAGCCATCTTGGGGACTCGGGCAAGAAAAATAGAGTCAAAACAAAATAAACAAGAGAGGGAATAGAAAGAACCCCAAGCATCAATCTCCAACTCGGTGCAGCCATCAAAGACATCCCAAACACCATGCAATATGATAGAAACATTCCACCGGATCCAGTGAACTGAGGAAGGGTATTCAATAACCCTCTGATTTCAGGCGGTGCTGTCTCGGATATATAAACTGGAACAAGAGTTACAGCCAATCCAATGCCAAATCCATCCAGAAGCCTCGCCAAGAGCAGAACATAAACATTTGGAGACCATAGCATCACAAGACCACTAACAAAGTAAAGCACAGACGATAAAATCAGTAAAGGACGGCGACCAAGCCAATCTGCTACGGCTCCAGAGCATGTTGTAATCAAAGTAGCTCCAATAAGTGAAGTAGCCACAATTAATCCTTCTATAGTTGGTTCACTTTCCAAATGAAATTCCCTTTTAATGTATAACACAGCTCCTGCAGTTTAAAGAAAAGGTAGAAACGATTGAAGTTTTGAATTAATACAGAAATTGAGACATGGTTTCATCTAGAAAAGCACTTTTGCTACAATTCCAACAAAAAATTCCAAGAACAAACCATTCCACTAAGAAGAGTGACTGATAAAATTAAATCGACGCACAAAATTATTATTATTCAGAACAGAAGATGCAATTCAAATAGTGAATCCATCACTGAAAGAAGAAAAGCTCCAATACCTGCTATTGTGGCATTATCCCAACCTTGTAATAAGTTACCAACAGCAGCAGCAACAGCCACAAGCACAGCACCACTCATTTTTTCCGCAGATATCAAGGTTCTTCCACTCAAATCACTCAATCACTAACCCACAACATCAAAGAAAAAAACCCAAATCACAGATCAAAACAATGACTCAGTTCAAGAAATAAATGGCCTACAATACTTCTGATGAGTTTTGGCTCAAATAATACTCTCCACAAACGAATGAATCAAAACCAACAATCAATACAAACAGAAATTCCTGTATGCATCAAGTGGAACAAACTAGACACAAAACAAACAAACAAGCCAAACCCAGATGTCCAAATCTGATATACATACAAAAACAGAACAAATAATTTATAAGCATTACCTAGCTTTATAAGTAGAACCGTTAGATGGGTAGTTTCAAGTGCGATCAGATGTTAAAGAAGCCATCATATCTTAACAAATTGCAATCACCTGACGTCAAAAAAGTAGTCTTTATGATGAGATTGTTTAAAAATTATAAACCACAGTAATGAATCACTGCCATTAATTAAAAAAAAATCCAATAAAAGAGAAGCAAAAATTGAATCTTGTCAAGTAAAATGAAACAAAACAGGCCAAAAACTACAACCTTTACCACACAGACACCTGTATCTAACCCTTCTCACAACTCCGCACGTCACAACTCTCTCCTAGGATTCAACATATATGCTTTTCACTGTCAATCACGTCCTCTAATTACATCACCACCATAAAAACAGTAAAAAAAAAATATAACAAATACTAAATTCGAACCCCAAAATGGAATTTTAAACACAGATAATGACAAAATGGGAACACTTATTTTGGTTCAGATTGAAGAAGTAAGTGCTGGAGAAGATTCTGATTAATAAAAACAAAATATACAATGTGGGTTATATATATATTCAAAGAAAAAAACAGAGAATAATAATAATAATAATGGAGAAGAGTCCAGTTACGATAATGAGAAAGAGTCCAAGATCCAATACGTTGTTGTAGCCTGGAGATTTGTTAGATACACTCGATGCTTACTCTGCTGTAATGTAACCTATTTTTCTACAAGAAGTTGTCAGGTGCAGGGAAGGATGTTTGTTGGGAATTAAATTTACCTTTCCATATTTATATTTTTTCTGATTTTTCTGTTCAACCTTGCCTTTCATAGGAT
>CANYCX012727282.1:0-11915 GCA_948193385.1 Breynia disticha f. nivosa
AAATAATATCATATAACGGAAACACTCGCATCTCGAATAATCTTAATCAAATCTCATTTTCATTTATCATAAGAATCAAATAATCAGAAACGAATGAAACATCACAGAAATAATCAATGTTCATAAGAATAACACAAATATCCACATTCATTAAGCATTCATAATCAATAACACGATTCAAATATGTTATGAATGAATGCGAATCAAATGCATATGAATGCTATGCAATCACATGCGAATGTCTGCCCTGGGGTCTTTCTTTCTTTTTCTTTTTCTTTTCTTTTTTCTTTTCATTTTTCCTTCGGTCCCAGACCGACATTGTACCCATTACGGCATCAAGATCTCTCTCGGAATCATCAGTCCCAGACCAGCATCGAGCTCTCGCCTGGAATCATGAGGCCCAACCTGTATATCATATCCGTGTCACACAATAGTGCAACACAATGAATGATCAATGCATTCATATATCACAATCTCACAATCTCAATCACGTATGCTCAAACATGCTCAACAAAGCATTCATATGCTTCCATAAATATCCCAGATTCGTATGAATATCAATCAAGATATCATATACAAAATAGCATGCTAACCAATTCACATATCAACACAAAGTCAATATAACATAAGAGCATACAAATCAAATCAAGCATAGTTCATAAAAATGAACAACAAGGCAAGTATAATCAACATGCCAAATCAATCGCAAAGTATAATAAAGTCATCGTAATGTTCCTAAGAACATGTCATAATTAATAAGCTTTTCAAAGCCTATAATCAATAACCAAACTTTGTATCAATCTACGAAGAATCAACCATAACAAAGTATCAATCATATACAAACATTTCATTCTCATATTCAATATGATTCATCTAGAATCTAACAACTCAACATTTCATTATAGGCCACTTCCATCTAAATAAAAAATGCCTAAAACATAATACGAATCAATATGTAAGTGTAAGAACACTTACCTCTAAACAAAGAAAAATCAACAAACAAACACAGCTCAAATCCGACTCCGAAGTCGTCAAGATCCTCTTGTATATAATATATAACATACAAGCAATTAACTAAGCATTTACCATATATTCATTCTTTATGCAAAAGAAGCAAAACAAGTATGATCAACTTCAAGTCAACCATATATCATCCATTCCTTATGACTTTATCTTACTCAACTTCATTCATTATAACATATCATATACACAATTCATTCTAACATATACCTAAGTACATTTCAGCTTTTAATATATCATCATTTCCATCAATTACCTATAATTATTAATATTTCCAATTTCAAGCAGTAAACCACTTGTAAACCTTACTAAAACCTTAGATTTTCCACTTTTTTCATGAATTCTTCTTCCTCAAGACCATCCTATCAATCCCTAACTTCAAATTCAGATTATCTACTTAACTATTATCATTTCTAGTAAGCAAAACCTCAATTAAATTCCATACAAATATGCAAATACCAACTTATCAACCTTAAGTAAACCATAATACAGCTTACCTTATGAGCTTGAAAGATTGATGACAAAAGAAATTTCCCAAACCTATTTTTTTTATCAAAACTTAGTTTTCCTCAATTCCCCTGCTTCTTTTTACTCTGGGAAGCGAAATAGGGTATAAGGAGGTTTCTCTGGAAATCTCGATTGTTCGGTTTATATTTTTTTCAAGCACATTACACGTGGTGGGCATCAAAGTACGCGTGGTAGTGCCGACTGCGCGTACTTTGGCCTCCACAACGTGTACTTTACTACCATGTTCATATGTGTTCATTTCTGATTATGGTCATGTTCAAACGTGTTCATTTGTGTTCATCAGGATCAGAACCAAAACATATGATTTTATAAATTGTAAAGTGAACTCTTGCACTTTTGAATTTCCCAAACTCGTCATTTTCAATACAAATTATCATATTTTTATTCACTATTTCCATGGTTTAAATTCTGGGATGTTACATTTGTATTTTGCATACTATACATATGATAGTATGGTTATGACATATGCATTGTTTTAAACAAAAACAATTCGCTTCTGCATATTTTATACTTAATTTGTATTTTCGCTAACATTGGCCTGGTGTAATGAAATGCATGCATGTTATTCTTTATATATTTCCCTTTTGAATGATTTTTTGTTGACTAATAAAAAGAAAAAAAATGTTGTGAAATTCAAGGTTTATTTGGAAATTAAACTTAAAGAATTTGGGGTTCACATTTAGTGGTGTTAGAGCAGGGATTAGATTCCTTGCGTACTGTGACAGAAAATTGTTTTCATTGCATTGTATTTCATAAAACTACAACTTTTTCAATGGTGTTTGGACAGGATAGAGCCCATAGACGATGCTTCACACGAGTCGCCCCCGAGTCCCAAGAGTCTGTTCAGGGACAGTGACCAGCCCCAGGACACGGAGCATTGCCTGCACCTAGTTCTATACCACCACTTGACCCTACTTAAGCCCAGTTCTTTCAGACTATGATGCATCAGATGATGGGTAGGCAGGGAGGCCAGCAGGGAGAGCGCCTTAATATTGATAGGAACTTTAGAGAGATGCGCAAACAGGACGCCAAATCCTTTGAGGGGACCACAGGATTGGCTTCGGCACACAGATTGGATCCTTAGTCGGATGAGATGCACGTCCGAGCAGAAGCTGAGGTACACTACCTCATTATTGGAGAAAGAGGCATGGGATTGGTGGAAGGCAGTTCCCGAGAGTCAGAGTGATCCTCCCACACTTACTTGGGACGACTTGCAAGGAGAGTTCACCGAGAAATACACCCCTCCATACTACCGCAGGAAGAAGAAGATAGAGTTCTTAGAGTTAAAGCAAAGGGACATGACAGTTGCAGAGTATGACGCTTAATTGACTCGACTCTTCTGCTATGTACCTGAGGATGTTGCCATTGATCAGCAGCAAAGAGATCGATTTGAGAGGGGATTGCAGTTTAATATCTGCACCCGTATTGCTATGAATCCACCATCTTATCAGATGCTCTTAGAGACGGCTTTGAGGGCTAAGGAGCTTTTAGCTAAGGAGGACTGCATAGAGGGTAAATGACATAAAAGATCTGGTGGTTCTAGTGCCACTAGAGAGTAGAAGAAGGAAGAATTCAGGCCTCCTAGGAGTATTAGTAGAGGAGGCGACATACAGAGGAGTGGATCCAGGAGTAGGGGGAGTCATCCTTATAAACCTCCTGCTTCTAGACAGTAAAGTACCAAAGGGCATACTGGTGGGGACTCTCGCCAGTTATGTTTTATTACAACAAGCCTGAACATGTGATCAGATATTGTTACGTAAAGGCTAGAGATGATGGGAGAGCTATATCAGAGCAGAGTAGCGTGAGCGATAACAGTAGGGATACTACTATCGACAGAGGCCGAGGTAGAGGAGGGAGGACCACGAGTACCACTGTGAGAGGCAGAGGAGCTTCTCATTCTGTAGCTCTATCTAAAACAAGTGTTTATGCTATGACACGTGATGAGGCGACAACCAATCCTAATGTGATCACTGGTACGATATATATTTTTGCACTTGATACATTGGTGTTGATTGACCCTGGATCTACTTGTTATTTTATGAGTGAGTCAGTTGTAGAGTAGTAGTGTAGAGTTGTTGGGGTATGTAGTAGCCGTATTGATGCTAGTTGGGTGTACAGTCATGACAGACAAGGTGCTGAAAAACTACGAGTTAAAGATTGGAGAGCTGAGTTACGTTGCAGATTTGATAGTGTTGAGGATGACAAACTTTGGCATGATATTGGGCATATATTGATTGTCCAGAAACAAGGCTGTGGTGGATTGTTACGCTAAGGAAGTGATGGTGGAAGTTGATGGCAAGAAGAGGGTCTTGATTGTGGGTGAGCAGAAGGTTACTCCTTTCTATTTGATTTTGGCAGTAATCTCCTCAAGGCTAATCAGAGATGGATATGAGGCCTATTTGGTGTGTGTGATCAATTTGGAGTAGAAAAGTTAGGAGTTGGGGATGTGGAGATAGTGAGAGAATATCTAGAGATGTTCCCAGATGAGTTATCAGGTTTACCGTCGTTGAGAGAGGTAAACTTTGAGATTGAGAAGGTGCCAAGAGCAGCACCATTCTTAATAGCTCTGAATAGGATGGCAGCAGTGGAGTTGCAAGAATTGAAGAGATAGTTAGAAGAACTCCTCGAGAATGGATTCATCCGCCTGAGTGTGTCTCCGTGGGGCACACTGGTATCATTTGTTAAGACGAAGGATAGGAGCATGCGGTTATGTATAGACTACCGACAGCTAAATAAGTTGACTCTAAAGAACAAATATCCACTGTTGAGGATTGATGACTTGATAGACTAGTTGAGGGGAGCCACTGTGTTTTCTAAGATTGATTTGAGATCGGGGTACTGGCAATTGCGAGTGGAGGAGAGCTCCATTCCTAAGACCGCATTTAGGACTCGCTACAGCCATTTTGAGTTCACAGTGATGTCGTTCAGGTTGACCAAAGCATCGGTAACCTTTATGGCCTTAATGTAACATCCCAAAATGTTTTAGTCGTAAAATGACGTAAAATAAATGCTAAAACATCAATATATAAAGGTTGATATAAGGGTGATATGAAATAATCAAGAAAAATGAGAAAAGTGCTGGAAATGGCTTGAAACGGCCTATAGAAAGGCCAGGAAACCGTTCCCACAAATCGTTCCAATACATTTTTGAATTCAGAACCAAGAAACGGCCATAAAAAACGCCCTTAGGCCGTTTCGATAGGCCGTTTTGGACGGCCAGATTTTATATTGAACCGACTTGAAACACTTTAAATCGATGAAAACATTTCCTAACCTTCTAAAGCGTTCTCTGAAGTTCTAACACAGCAACCTAAGGTTTCTTGATCATTTCATCTTCCTAGAAATATAAATCTTGCAAGAATTCATCCAAAAACACAAGGTACTTGTAAATGGTTTATATAAGGTTTATATATGGTTTATTCTTTGAATAAATTTATTTTGGATGGATTTAACTTGGAAAATTCCTGGTAGAAATGATGAAATAAAGTGGAGTAAACATAAATTGATGATATATATGTGTTAGGAAGGATTTTACAAAGAAGGGTTTTGATAAAAAGAGTTGGAAACCAAAGTTGACTTAGGGTTTACAAAGGGTTTTTCTGGAGATTATAAACTAAGGATTTGAAATTATGCTTAGAGGATTCTAAGGTTGGATTTGATGTGAAAGGGAGAAATTAATGATATGTGGATACATAATTTTTTATAGGAGGATCTGTACTACTTTTGGACGGCGATTGAATCGGTGTTGAGATTTCTAATTTGCTTATATTCGAGGTAAGTGTTCTTATGCTTACTAAATTGATTTGTAAACCCTATTAATTAGGCTTATTTATAAGTAAGAATAGTTGGCCTATAATGATTTGTTGAGACTGCTAGAGTTAGATGCATCAGATTGAAAATGAATTAGAGGAATGGATTGATTATATGTTGATTTGATTTGTTATGGTTATGCTAGACCTGTGTGGTATCTTATTAGAGATTAATGTTGATATGATATTATACCTGTGTGGTATTATTATATACTCCATGTGAGTTGTATACATGCTTTCTTATTGCTATGTGCTGAGTTATAGAAAACATGATATATTAGAACTTATGTGGTATTCTTGTGCTCTGTATGAGCTGTGTCTGTGTGGATATGATTTGGTCTGTGTGAGCTATGCTGTGTGCGAATAGGAATGACATTCATATTGATTTCATTCATACATATTGCATAAGTCTGTGTGACACGAGCCTATGTGGCAAGCCTGTGTGGCATCTATAATGATTATTACTGTGTGGACTTACCTATGTGGATTAAAAGACTCAGCTGTGTTCGGTCTGAAACCTCTCCTATGTGGTACAGAGCTATTCTTTGTGTACTGAGCTGTGTGCGGTCCAGAAACCTGGGTCATCTTGTGTGGATTTGCATTAGCATTTCATTTCATACATTACATTCATATATGTTTGATTGATGATCGATGTAATTGAGCCTGTGTGGTTCGTATTTACTGTATGCAATACTGAATGAAAGTTGTTGAGATCTATGTGATCTGACTTATTAATTCCTATGTGGATTATTGATCTTTGTATGAGATAAAGACTATACAATGTTGTATGCTTTCTGACTACTGTTCTGTGTGAACTTCTTATCGCTACCTGTGTGGTTCAAAATTATGTATGATTGATCTGTATGATCTTAATGCTGCTGTTTACTGAATTAAGGTATAAACCTGTATGGTTGATAGCTGTGTTCTATTCTATATCTGTGTGATTTGTGTGACTGGCATACACAGATTCCATAGGGAGAAAGCAGTTAGGCACGCCTTCGTGCTGATTTGTATTTTTTCCCTGCACATCATTTAATTGGTTTAAACCTAAGAATCCTTACTGAGTATATTTTATACTCACCCCTGTTTGTTATTTAAATGATTGTTCAGATCGTAGGTAGCTGCTGTTGACTGGACAGTGTCAAAGTGATCAGAGTTTCTAGAGCTTATGTCAGAGGTCGGGCTCCAAAGTTCAGTTTTGACATTTTAGTTGTACATTTTTGTATATACACACAGGTTTTGAGTTTGAATGTTTTTTCAAACTATTCACTTTTTTTTGTGTTTGATTTTGGATTTGAAATAGATTGGGCTGAGACTTACAAAATGAGTGTGTATATATATATTTTCTCTCTCCTCTCGTCTGTTTTTAGATTTGATTTTATATCATTTCTTTAAAATATAATGTTTATCAAGGAAATCAAATTTTGAAAATGAGCTTCACATTTAATGAACAAGATCTTTCAGGCATACTTAGATCGATTTGTCGTTGTGTTCATAGAAAATGTGTTGATTTATTCCGAGGATCGGTTGGAGCACGAGGGACTTCTTAGGGAGGTGTTGGGAGATACTTAAGGAGAAACAGTTGTATGCTAAATTTGAGAAGTGTGAGTTCTGGATAAATGAAGTGGTATTTTTGGGGCATGTGATTTTGGCCGAGGGTGTGATGTCGGACCCGAGTAAGATTAAAGCAGTTCAGGAGTGGCAGGCTCCTAAGAATGTAACCGAGGTGCGTAGTTTCTTGGGTTTAGCTGGCTATTACAGGAGGTTCATAGCTGATTTCTCCAAGTTGGCGAGACCGATGACCAATCTTTTGAAGAAAAACACACCGTTCATTTGGAATGAGCGTTGTCAAGAGAGCTTTCAAGAGTTGAAGAGGAGGTTAGTGGAGGCCCCAGTGTTAGTATTACCGATAGATGGTGGAGGTTTTATGGTATATACTGACGCTTCTAAAGCGGGACTAGGAGGAGTGTTGATGCAGAATGGGAGGGTGTTTGCATATACTTTCAGACAGCTGAGGCAACATTAAGTTAATTACCCAACCCACGATTTGGAGCTAGCAGCTATTATTCACGCCTTGAAGGTGTGGAGGCATTACTAGTACGGTGAAACCTTCCAAATTTTCACCAATCACAAGAGCCTTAAATATATTACTACTCAGCGGGAATTGAACTTGAGACAGAGGAGATGGATAGAGCTCTTAAAGGGTACGACTTAACTATTGACTACCACCTAGGTAAGGCGAATGTAGTCGCTGATGCGTTAGAAGGGTAGAGATGATGAGGATTCAGTGACTTACCGGGCAGAGTCATTATTTGCATTGAGGGAGTTGAGGGTTCAGGTAGATATTGTTGAGGGGGAGATGTTAGTAAACATCCAAGTTCGACCCTAGATGAGAGATTTGATAGCGGAGAGGCAGAAAGAGGATGAGTACTTAATGAAGATAAAGAGGAAAGTGGAGAAAGGGAAAACAACTACCCCGCACAGATTAGATGATGAGGGAGTACTTTACTACGGGGGACAATTGTGTGTTCCTGACTTTGTTAAGATTAAGGAGGTTCTTATGACAAAGGGACATTCTTCCCCTTACTCGGTGCATCCAGGTAGCACCAAGATGTATATAGACATGAGAGATATGTATTGGTGGGTAAATATAAAGAGGGAGGTTGCCGAGTTCGTAGCTTGATGTCTGCCTTTCCAGCAAATCAACACAGAACATCAGGCTCTAGTAGGGAAATTGAGGCCTTTGGAGATTCCCGAGTGGAAATGGGAAAGATTACTATGGACTTCATTATGGGGTTGCCGAGGAAATTTAGCCAATAAGATGTCATGTGGGTTATAGTGGACAGGTTGATGAAATCTACACACTTTTTGGCGATTCGACAGGATGACACCTTAGATAAGCTGGCAAGCTTGTATATTACAGAGATAGTAAGGTTGCAGGGTGTACCTATGTCCATTGTATCAGGTAGAGATTCGCAGTTCACTTCATAGTTTTGGAGGAGTTTACAGGATGCGATGGGCACCAGACTGTGGTTTAGCACCGCCTTCCATCCTCATACTAATGGTCAGTATGAGAGGACTATCCAACCATGGAGGACATGTTAAGTGTGTGTGTGCTGGAGTTCAGGAGTAACTAGGATGATCATCTACCATTGATAGAGTTTCCTTACTTGAGCATTAGGATGACACCTTATGAGGCATTGTATAGGAGGAGGTGCCAGAGTCCAGCATATTAGGACGTTGATGGCATACGACAGAAAGAGGGACCAGAGTTAGTGCAACAGACCCTCGAGAAGGTGAATGTGGTAAAAAGATGTATGCATACCGTACAAAATTGCCAGAAGAGTTACTTTGATTGGCATCATAGAGAGGTGACATATGAGGTCGGAGATAGAGTATTCTTGAGAGTGTCGCCTTGGAGAGGTGTGATCTGATTTGGGAAGAAAGGAAATATGAGTCTGAGATATGTAGTACCTATGAGTCTGAGATATGTAGTACCTTACGAGATCATTGAAAAGTTGGACCACTTGCTTATCGGCTTCAGTTACCGAAGGAGTTGTCCAGACTTCACAATGTGTTCCATGTGTCGATGCTGAGGAGGTACCGTTCTGACTCGGGCCACGTGCTTAGCCCTCCAGAGTTAGAGATTGGTGATGATCTTACCTACGAAGATGAGCTAGTAGAGATATTGGATCGACAGAGCCGACATTGAGGAATCGAGAGATTGCGATAGTAAAGCTGAACTGGAGTTTTCACTCGCCTAAGAAGGCTACTTGGGAGGTGGAGAGCGATATACGAGAGCGGTACCCACATTTATTTCCTGAGACCTGATGAGTTGCAGTATGTTTTTAACCTTGTTGGTTGTTTAAGTTTAAGAGTTTTGAGTTGGGATGTTTTAGTTTAAGTTAAATTGGTTTGAGTTGGAACCTAACTTGTTTCAAATTTTGGGGACAAAATTTCTTAAGGGGAAGAGCTATAATGCCCCAAAAGATGTTCCTTTTATGTTATAATTAAGTTTAGAATAAGTTGGAAGCATGTATATACAAGGATATATAAGTCTGTGATCGAAAGAGTGTCAAAAACGAAAAGTGGAGCTGAAAATGCTGACTAATGTACATTATTTCATTGAATAACCTACGTTATGCTTGTTAAAAGATGAATAACATATGTTTATGGGGAGAATAACGTATATTATTCTTCCCTTACTGCCCAGAACTTCATTTTGATTAACGTACGTTAATTGGAAAAATAAACATATGTTATCGAGAGTCTGAACACTTATTAAAAAGGCCTAAAACACCCCAAACCGAGACATAACTCTTTCAAACTCTCTCAAAACACACCCAAACCCTCAAGCCACAATCCTAAGGTCTCCCAAACACCAAGCCTACCAAAAAAACACCTAGATTGCAGCGGATTAACAGCGAATCCATCCTCCAACTGATTCCTCTTCAACCTAGGGTTTAAAAACCAAAAGGAAGAAAGGTAAAATCCTTATCCTAGAGTGAAATGTCTGTGGAAAGAGGTAAATTTGGTAGGGTTTTGTCGGATTTTCATAGTAGTTTATGAATCCATAAACATTTAACGGAAAAATGGAATATTTAGTGAGATTGAGGATTTTAGGGTTTATGGAAAATTTGGGAATTTTAGGAAGAAACAGTAGAGTATATGGAAATTAGGTATAATGTATGTTAAATGATGGTAAATGTGATTTAATGTGGGTAAGTATTGACATTCGAAACCCGAACCGGGGATCGGGCAACGAATTGATTCTTAGAGCTCGAGGTAAGTGCACTTTGACACTTACGATTGTGGCATTAGCCTTTGTTTGGTTAATTATATGATCTAAATGTCTCATTGATTCATATGATATTGGAATTGTGTTCTTGAAAGAATGGTATACTTGAATGACTCTTGTGTGGAATCCTTGGAAATTGTATCATGTGCTTATGCTATGTTGGCTGTGATGTATGTTTGTGGATGTATGCAAAATGTGCTATTAAATGAGTGGATTGATTGTGTGAGTTGCTTAGGATTTGTTTGTTATGAAGTGCCATGTATCAATGATATGGCTATGTGCTATAATTTCTGTGATAGAAAGAATTGGGTATGCTTGATATGTATGATATAAAGAGTTAAATAGTTTTACATGTAAAAAAGTGGTATGATAACATGATTCATGCAATGCGCACAATTATGATAATGTGTGGTTATGGCCTTTGGAAATGTATTACATGTCATTCGTTCATGTCATATGGCTCTGTATGAGCATCATTGTATGAGATTGTAGTATAAGGGGGCTTATGACCCATATGCTTAAAGAGAGTGGAGTCTCTCTTTATATGAAAACAAGTTTTTTGCCCAATATGAGCAAAGAGAGTGGAGTCATCCTTGATTTATGAAAAAAATGTAGCAGAGATTGAGTGGACTCTCTCTTGCGAAGTTTAAGGCTCTAGAACATGCATTCTTATGTTTACATAAGCATAAGTATGAGTGCATTCATTCATTATTGTCATAACATAATTGTGGTTGCTACCTTGGGTTAGTATGTATATGAATGAATATAAATATGGTGATGGTTTGCTTATATGTATGAGCTATAGAAATGGTGATTAGATGCTCATGTTGATGTATATGATTGTGGATTTGATCTTGATGAAGTGTGTTGGTTATGTGTTTAAAGGTCATATGTTATGATTTGTGTATATGAAATGGTTGTATAAGTGATTAGGAAGTTGTTTTGATATGCTAGGTGTTGTATGATATGTGTATGAATGAAAGAGGGCTTAACATATGGGTAGAATCATTCTACTGTAAAATAACATACGTTATTATAAATATTAACGTATGTTGGGTGATTAAACCTACATTATTTGATGTGTAGAATACATTATTCATAGCCTTGAAATGAGTGGAAGCATAACGTACATTAGCTAGGGTTAAACATACGTTATTTTTGCCCAGAACACTAGTTTTAGCCCGAATAATATACTAATGTTTATCTAAAGTGAGCAATGTTTTAGGATGAATTCCTTAGCAAATAAATCACTTAAAAGATTGTATTTGAAATGGAAACGGTAAGCCATTAGGGAATCGAGGCGCGAATACGACATCATGTTCCACGAGCGAGCCCGTATTGGCCGAAGGTTCCCATGCACCTCAGCTTAACAACGCTAAGGTTTCACTTACTGAGAATTTTTATATACTCACCTTTGTTTATTTTTGAATGGTGTGCAGAGCGGCAATAGCTAGTGGTCGGGACAGTATTTTGGTGGCACTATGAAGTGTGATACACGCAGATAGGTCGGCTCCTAACGTATTTTTTGTGACACCCATTTTTAAACATTTCCATTATTAACAATTCCGATTTTGGCACTATTATTATTATTTTTTTCTTTTTAAAACATAAATGGTGTGATATAAAGTCAGAGTAAATCATACGCAATTAACTTTTAAAACGCGGAAGCTGGAAAAACCTTTAGAATGCAAGTTAATAAAAACCATCTATACTGGAGTATATATATATATACATAATCAACCACCAAACAAATCATCTTT
>CANYCX012727294.1:0-11055 GCA_948193385.1 Breynia disticha f. nivosa
AAAATTGAGACAAAACGGGACAGATTTTATTTTAACAAAACAAAACGAATTTTTAAAAATCAAAATTCCCAAAATTGAATTGTATCGTGAGTACGCCTAGTTACTAAACCATTTTCATCAAGCAAACTTAAGAAAATGCTGGATCTCATTCTGTGATTAAGTTAAAGATGAAGATTATATTGATAATTGTAAAAATTAAAATCGATTTAAGAAGTGTTACTAAAAAAAGTTGGCAGAATAATGCCTCATTTAGATATTGTTTACATAAATGAAGTAATTATGTAAATCCATCAAAAACATCAAACATAAATAAACTTAAGCTGTGTTTGGAATCGGCCTTTTTGAATTGAGGAAAAAAACCAAACAGATTTCCTCCACTTTTAGGGCAGCAAAATTACATAAAAAAGAATATCAGCAGTTTCTCTATAAAATAAATTAAAAACCAAAACTAAAACTCTCCTATGCTATGCTCTGCTCTGCTCATTACAAGAAAATAAAGATTCTCTCTCATCTCATGTATTGTATTGTGTCCCAAAAATTATGATCGCCTCGCTGATGACTTTTTCCCTCCCTCAGCTCAAACAACCAGTTGAAGAAGATTATAATTAAATTAAATAATTTAACACTGAAAAAGACAGACAGACAACCACCACCATACCATATCAACACTTCCTCACATACAAAAGTGCCCTCACGCACCTATCAATTTTCCTTGACAAGCTTAAGTTTCGTTCCTTCCCAATTGGTTGGGAATCCACTCGAAATCCCTCCTTCATTGAACCAATTTCAATCTCTCTCGCTCCTCCTGCTTTCATTACAATGTTGTAGCAGCTGCTGATTCTTTCTCTGTTTTTTCCTTTTCAATTTCAGCCCTCCTTTGTTCTGCATGCTGCGCAACCCCATTTGCCACTGCTTGATGATGGGAGTCAAGAGACTGAATCACATTCTGGATTCTACAAGGATCTGACACTTGAATGGCTTCACTCACAATAATAATACAAGAACCAAGAAATTAGTGACCCAGATATTTCGAGGAGCTCTACTTCAATTTAAGCTGATATAAAATTACCTTTCACTGTATCCACAAAGAAAATGAACGGGTCTACATCATCAATTGGTGATTGCAACTCTTCGTCATCATCGGTATAATCATCATCAGAGTCATCATCATCCTCGTCATGACGGAATGCTTTTGCCTGAAATATCCATGTCACACGTGATGAACAGCAAAACATGCAAAGCATCTCATACAAGAAACCAAGAAAAATTCATAAGCTATTAGATCTGCCAAACAGTCACAAATAAAAAATAGATCAAAACGGAAAAAGGCTGTGACTAAGAGGCATCAACATGAAAAAATAGAGGCATTTAATACCACCAAACAGTTCAAGCTAAATACAAATTGGCTTGATTGATCTCCATTCATTTATTTCTCAGGAAGCCAGAGAGCCATAAAGTGGTCTCTTCCAGTAAGAACACAAAAATATGATACAAACATCAATACACAACCTGTCTGGATTGCAAACTGCCATGAGTGATTTATAATCAAACCTGAAAGAGAATCAATTTATCAAATTAAGTCCATACCTGTGCAGCTAGCTTCTGAAGTTTAATACTGTCAGCTTCATCATCGTCCTCGGCATCAATGCCCATTTCTTTGTCAGACCCATCACCATCTATATCATCCTCATCAGTTTGGAAACCATCCATATCATCTTCTTCTTCTGCTTCCTTAGCAGCTTCTGCCAAGACACAAGGAAACTAATCATATTTGTATTAATAGTTCATGAAAAGAAATGTATAGCGCTAATAAAATCGGAATAAAAACCTGCAACTTGTTCCTTGTATGCAATTAAGAGATCAAGAGTAGCCCTGAATATACGGTCCAAAGCCTCTCCTGGAAATAGATCTGGAGGAAGCGCTAGCAGTGATGTTAATCCCAAGCAACAAACTTTCTTATCATGTTCCCTGCGACCCAGAATTGCATTTGAAGGGAATAAAGGTCAGAAACAGCAAGAAACTCCAGCAGGACTAGAAAAGTGTACAAATGCAGTTCATGAATTGAAGCAAGCCAATAAGACTTTCAATTGTAGGAAATAAAATGTCAGGAAGAGCAAGAAGCTGGAAGTTTGACAAAACGAATTGCAATCGCCATGCAACTCAAACTCAACTTCAAGGTTCAAACATAAGCAATAGGCAGTTTTTTGATAGTTTTTTGTTACATGAATTGAACCCGAGACCTCTAGTTAACAAAACACACACATTGGTTTAAAATGGTTAACGATAATGATTTGATATCACCAATATCATGTTTTAAGGGAAAAAAAAGAATTAAAAACAGTGGATTACCTTTTAAAGTTTGACCGAACACCACTCTTTTTTGTTTGTTGCAACATCTGGAACCAAAGGTTAAAGATATCCGTAGCAACACCAAGCTTATGCAGTATGTTAAGTGTCAAAGCTGCATTATAGTAAAGAGCATCTGCAATCTGAACAAAATTCCATATTAAATAACTTCCATGCTATTGTTAAACTGATTCTAGAACACTTTCATGGTTAACTTGTATTAAGAACTGCCTATAGTGTCATGGGCATAATAGAATTATGTGAGATAAAATCAACTTACTGAACAAGTACTTCCCAGAAAAAATTAAAAGATACAAATTAACCGGGTGCTGTTGCCAAGATATGCTAGGTTAATGCAAATTGTGTAACCACAAGTTTCATAAGGAAATTGTGATGGAGAAGAAAGCCAAATCGATCTTTTTACAATACCTATTTATATTTTTTTTATTCATATTCTCCAATTCACCAAATGTAAAGTTATAACCAACTGCACGGGCTTCCTCATTGAATTCTAGGAGGAAAACAAGACCAGGTCAAATCAAGTAGTTAGCTGGAGCTCAGTTTCCTCTAGTCTAAACTAGTCAACTGAATACTATACTTTCTAATGGCAAATTCATTTCATAAGTACCAAAACTGGCCAAAAACCTAACATATGAAATTCCCTATCAAACATGCAGAAGCCTTGCTATATATTGTTCAATAGCCTAAACCCCAACAGGAAATCTTTTTGGAACTTTCAGATCACTCAGTGAGACTTCAAATGCTGAGTCGTGAGATTTACTAAAACACCATGAGAGAGCAAAAACCCTATAATCGCAAAGCTCAAGGCGACGTACATATTTTTTCGGCACACCTGTATCATTTTGTTTTACAAAATAGTTTGTCGGAATATTTAATATTTACAATGAGACATGCTTAGTTTTTCCCCTAATTGACAGTGACCTTATAAAAACCAGCTATAGACCTTTATCTGCTAATCTCCACTAACAAAGCAGGCAGCATCAGATATTCAATGAAACATGATTGCTAGATGATGTCTACTTACCACTTGTACAAGTAGACATTTCAAGTATGACTTTTCAGACCGACGCAAACGCTCAACAGTTATGCCCAAATATGGCTCAACCCACTGATCCACCTGCCCTCTACAGTTCTGGAAGAGCACTTCAATGAGCTTTGGAGCTGGCTCAATGTCATTGTCCTCCAAGTTCTTGTCACCCATGACCTACAAAAATCAGTTCATAGGAAAGGGTGAAAAGGAAAACATATTAGCCTGCATAAATAATTGGGCAAAAGAAAAGCCTAGAAGCCATTTTTTCACTGTTTGATCAAATAGACATTTTAACTAAACATTTTTTAATTGAAATGAAAAACTCACAGATGAAATCATATTCCACAGGCTTTGTTGGTAGTTAGGCTCCGTGCATGTGAGAAAATGTGCAGTTCCCCGTGATATGTAATTGTCTAGGGGAACCAAAATATCTGCCATAATACAAAATATCATGCATTAATGCATTCAGTACGAAACTAGTAATGGAAGTCTCATTCAGTGAAGTGTCCTGAATTCATCTCTTTCCTAGTATAACTACATAACCCTAGGAAATGTTTAGAAACGGTACAGCTAGAAATAAAAAACAAAGGTGCATATTTTATATGCAAAATCATAGTGATCAAACAAGAATATAAAATAGTAGCAATCGGAGTAATAAACTGAGTGGGTACTTGGAAAAAAATCAATAGCCCAATCTGCTAAAGCTTCCATCATCAATGGCCACAAAGTCCACATGTCGATTGATATAGCCGGAGAGAAAAATGTCATGTATGAAACAATTTCCAAAACTTCTTCAAACACCTCTGCAAAATTCAGATTAGATGAAGGGAAAATGTTAGTATCAAAGTATACAAAACGGTGAAGTATATATATTATATCACAAGTTGATTTAACAAAGTTAATTTATCAGCTGCCATCCCCATTGTAGGAGCAGAGCTATAACGTAACAAAGAAAATCCTTTCGATCCTATCAGTTTCTGAAGATTCAGTATTTTTTGGCTTTAAAAAACAAATACAACAAACAAAAAGGCTTAATTACACAAATGCAAACATTCAGCAAGTTTAACATGATCAGATAACCATTAAGTGGAGAAACAGTGAGCCAGAAAACTAGAAGCTTGCACACCTTGACCATCAGTTGTCAACATTCTGCGCATTATTGGAAGTAAAGTTGGTTCTACTTGAACAAAAAGATGAGGCAGCCTGCTCACTGACTCAAGAATTGTACTTATGGCGCGTAAACAACCAACTGCAGCCAAAGCACCAGAATCATCAGCCTCATCATCAGCTTCTGCAGTGTTCATACACCTCCAAAATGCGTTTGCCTGAAAGTATGGAACAGAATTGTCTCAAAAAGAAAGGAAAAGAGAGGTAGCGTTTTGGGTAGGTGTAGAAGAGAAGGTAAGCATGGGAATTTTGTAGCTGCTAAGAAAGAATTACCAAATTTTCGCATAATCCCAAAGCGTACGGTGCCATCTCCTCTCCGAATTTGTCCACTATAGTTTCCAGAGTAAAGACCAGGTCTTCATTCTCAACCTCGTTCATTAGTTTAAAAAACTCTGCAGTAGGCAATTGAAAAGGATTATCCACAAAAAGAAGCATATACACAATTTCAAACAAAAACACCAATATAAAGAAAAGGCGATGCATATACACTAAACGGCTGAAGGTAACTAAAGTCTTCAAATCCCAATTGATATTGTTCATTTATAATAATTGAAAAGGCTAAAGCAATTTGAGAAAAAGGGAAAAAACCCATTCAATAACAAATACGTTTGTTTCAAACTTCAACAACTTCCATTCTTCATATTGAGCTTTTAAATACTAGGAAAACCTGAATGGCATTAAGCATAGTAAAAATAACAAACAACAAAAAGAAATTATGACTTCTTTTCATCAAGTAAAATCAAATGGGAACTTAGAATACTCCAAGAAAGATCTCAAATTAACAATTTCCCGATTTGATACTTCATGACAGTTTCCCAACTTAGGTAGCAAATTACAGAGTGCATATTCACTTGCAATAACTTAGTTTTTTACCACTTACCATCAAGTAACTGGGGAAGAATTGGTCGAATCTCATTTAATTCTGCAAAATAGAAAAAAAAACATTTAGGGGATGTCTCTTTCACACAGGTACCCGCAGAAATAAAGAGATTGTGAGAAGCAGAGAAAGGAGATGTTGGGTCAAGAAGAGCAGTGCTACAAACCTTTGCATGCTTCAACAAAGTTTCGCAAAGCAAAAACCGAGTCAACACGAACAGGGAGTTCTGGGTCACGCAAACCAGAAACAACACATTGCAAAGCTTTACGAAAATTGTTTTGATCTGAGAAATTTATGTGAGCATATTGTCCTGCAACCCAAGCCGCCTAATTTCAAAAAAAGAAAGATGTTATGCACACACTCCTAAAAGCACATAAATGGGAAGAAGCCTAAATCAAGGCAAAGAAAAATGAAGCAGGGCACCTATATTATCCACAGAACAGATAATAGATTAAACCTTGAATAATCAAAAAAAGTGCAGAACAGAAGAATAATGGCGTGGAATGAATAACAAGGGAATGGAAAAGAAGCAACCTTTGCTCTCAAATGACCCACTGGACTACTAAACTCAGGGAAAACATGTTGCATCAACATAGGCTCCAATTCTGATTTATATGGTTCTGTTTGTTTAAGTTTATCACAAAGAGAACCAATAGCAAGTAAAGCACCATCTTTTTGACGGTAAGGTTTACACTCCACAGGTGATTCGTCATATCTTCAAAATGAGTAAAACAAAGGGGGGATTAAGACAATGGGACCAGTACAGCTCCAGTATTTTCTATCATTTTTGCAAAATGCAGGAAGAGACAATACCGCTTAAAAATGTTCACAATGAATTGAATGAACTTGTGAAGATTTTCCTTTCCACGTTTTCTCACCAACTCAGTCACAAAATCCATAGAAGCGGTCCTTGGACTATATAAATCTTCAATGATGTCTACAAAACAAGAAGTTAACTTAAAAGCAAACAAAAATTAGATCTTTAAAGAAAATTATCCAAATTTCAATACTCACCATAACCTTTTCTGACATATTCATGCGGATCTTCGTCCCAAAGCTTTTGGTCATTGTCATTGAAGCACATAAGTGGAAAAACTATCTCAAAAAGAAGAACATCTAGCCGTGGTTGCAGTAAGTTATACATACTATTCTTTGAAATACTGCACATAGATGTAACTCACCATTACAATATGAGAAACAAACATAAACTACAGGATGACCATAATAAGCTACAAAGCCAACATCCTGCTATACTAAAAATGTTTAACGGAAGAAAAGTTACTTTTCACATAACCAAACTAGTTACTAAACCCTGTCACTGAAATACCTAGAGAGATTGTTATACTTTCGGAAATGATTTCCTGTCAACAATTAACCAAGTCCTTGCAGACTGGATGTATGATATGTAAGAATATTATTCGCTTAAAATATATATTGACCATCACAAGCTATTTTGATGAATTAACACCAATTCAGGGAAGGGAGGGAGAGTGAGAAGCAATAAGAAAAGATAGAAAAAAAGTATGTCAATAAGGTGGCATAGCATTTACACGAACTAAGAATTGACTTTAAACAAAAAGGCTAAGACAGGATATGGAAAAGGGAGTGAGCGACAGAAAATGCAGTACTCCAAGTTTTTCTTTCAACTTTCAGTAATGCATGTCGAGTTTCATCAATAAATTTTAGAAGCCTCTGTGCAAACTATCATCAATAGAAAATAGCCGTAATTAACTAAACTACGAAGAAACATGACAAGGCACACTGTCATAAGCATAGCAAAATACCTGTTGCTTAGATAATGAAGAATTAAGTTGGTAACTCTATCTGGCAAATAACCACCAACACGGACAACATTCAACAAATTCAAATGGCACTCCAAAATCTTCCCAGCATAGTTCTTCTGAAACATTTTCGCAAAAGCTTTGTTTTCGGGATTTTGGAGTTTCACATCCCCAAACCTACAATATGCCACACCTGGCAATAGTAAGCCCAACATGTGATGCACCCTACCAATTTCACAAAGTCCTCAAAAGACCATACCGTGTGTACAGCCTGTTCAAAATGTGAACAGTCCATTTCTTCACTTTCCACCATCCCCACGTTTTCCTTAGTTCAGGGTCCATGGGCTGACCTTCCACAGGTACAGGTCTCTCCAGCACATTTAAGAAAAGTATCATCCATGCATTGAAGACATCTGACACAAACAAATGCTTTGGAATTTCCAACTGTAAACAAATGATGATGAGTTATCTTATTTCAGTTCAACAGAGAATAGGCTATGAGCTCTGGTGTAATATAAGTAAACTGTATTGCCTAAATACTTTTGCAGAGACAGGTAAAGTCCTGCAGCTTTAGTATTTATATAACTTAAATCCGTTAGCAACAACTGGACATCATGAACATAAAGCCTTCTCCTGAATCTCGTTTGCAGCAAAAGCACACAGACAAGAAAAGGCAGAGAATGTTGATATTGCATTTGCTAAGTAAAAGAAGTTCTATGTCAACTTATAAATTTTGCTCAGCAAGGACTTCTATAACACAACTAAGTGAAGAGATACTGGTATATAAAAGATAAAGGTGTTTCAGGTTCTTACAGATGAAGAATAATACAAGTATTATTTAGTTATGCAATTTCAAAATAAATTTGCTAAGACCAAGAAATTACAACTTGTTTCTCAAAGTAATTAAAGTATCACAATATCAATGTTTCCAATTTTGAGGATAAACCAATAACCAGAAAATTATATCCTTCTCTCTCTCTCAAGATTTTTTTAGTTTAAGTGCCTGCTTTTCACTCCCATCACACATGGCTTAAGTTATGAGCAACCTTCCCTTGTTACGTAGAGAAAATAACACCAAAATGTAAGTATCATCTATTAAGACTGCAAGTAGGCTACAATGACCAAACATTTTAAGAAAAATATAGAGCCCTTTAAACACTCGATCCAAACAAATAACCAAACTTGTAGCCAAAAATGGTATCTGAATCAATAGTCAAACTTACCAAACAATGTAAGTAAGGAGCATTACATTGCCACTCTACACAAAATATACAAGAGCCAGAAAACTTGTAAACTGTAACTTACATAGATGGAAGACCAGAAAATTTTACAAATAAGCTTCATCAAATCTGCTATTTCCAATGACGGATTTGTAATCTGGACAAGCCTGCTAAAAATACTTAGAAGATGTGGAAATGTCTCCTCAACAATGCAATATACTGGCGTCCTCTCATCATCTGCCTTGAACCTATAAAGATTGCCACAAGAGCATCGGTTTCAGGAAACAGGGGAATTGACAACCGAATTAGATGGTAAGAAGAGAATGTCACAGCTATCATTTGTTAGATAATCACATTTAAGTATGAGATTATATAGCTGTAACGGAAAGAAACTTTACATCATGAAACTCACTAGGACTAAAACACACATAGTAAAATCTCCGGCTTCAAACATGTCCACACCAATACTTTAACTGTTTCTCCGAATGAAATCTTAAAATAATTTTCCATGAAAAGTAGCCAAACAAAATTGTTTTAAAAAACTATTAAGAGCACAATTTTAAGTGTTCAATGCTTAATTTGTTAATAAAACTTGTTTGTAACAAAAATTAAGTTTTGAATTCAATTAGTTGTTTGACAAATATAACATAAAAACAATTGAATTATTTTTTAAAATTTGTACAAAATATCAAAAATATAAAAATAATAAAAAAAATATGAAAGCATTACACAGAAGAATCGGGATTATTCATTTCATAGATGCACAAATTAAAAATAAAACAATGGAGTACGCATGTGCGCTACAATTTTTCTTTTGGGATTTGAAAATATAATAAATTCTATCAATAGAATTCTTATTAATGATGATAATACCAAAATTAATAATTTGATTTTTTTTTAGAATTATAAATTATAATTATTAATAAACATGTGAAAAAAAAATATGACAAAACTATTAATATTTGAATAAATTTAGTAATGAAAAATGTTTAATTATTAGCATATAGTTTTAAATGAAAAATATGGATAAGTTAATTAATTTTAATTTTGCTTTTTTTACTTAATTGGTTATCAAAAGTACTTAATGTTTTTAATTTAATTGTTTTTATCAAACTCGGCTGAAAACATATGATTGTGACAACAGTAAATGCACAACCAGGGACAACAAAAGACAAAAATCACACATCTTTCTCACAAATTTAGTATCATTCAACCATAGGCACAAAAATTGATGAATTTAAAATTCCATAATCATATTTGGAACTTCAAGCATTTGGTTATTGAGTAAAAACAATCAGAATCGGTAAAAACCAACAGATAATGCTTACTCATATTTTCTAGAAAGAATACGTAGAACAAAAAGAGCCCCATAAACTTGCTGATCCTGCAGATTATGCTTGATCCAATCAAGAAGATGAGGCCACTGCTCCGGATAATCAGTGTGGATAATCGTCTTAAGGCACTCACCCAACTGCACCCTACAAACGCAAAAGTATTATAAATGTAAGCCACGAAAAGCTGCCATTTCCAATCAACAAAATCATCCCAGCAGCCATACCTAAGTAGAGGTGGAACCTGCGCAAGAAACACGAGGATATGATCCCTCACCATGTCTTTGTCAGTTTGTAATATCTTCGACTGCTCATCTACACCAAAAATCCCATTCTATTCTTTAGTCTTTGAAAATTCAAAGGCATATATAGTCTCACTAAAAGAAAATAGAATACCGGAATCATGAGGAGCCCAATTCCTTCCAATGAAGTTCTTGAAATGAATACTGGCGACTTGACGCACTGCCAAATCACAATTGTTGTCCACTATGATCTGCAAAAGCCTGACGAGATGCTGAGGCGTGAACTGGAACTGCAAAATCGAACTGAAAACAGATTAATTTTATGCTCACAATAATTACAAATTGATCTAAGTGGAAAAGTAAAAGAACCTGATTGAGGCTCTGCTCGGCCGCTTTGCGTTCATCAGGATTAGGGCTGAGAGCAGCTTGGAGAACCACTGTGAGTGTGGGAAGATCCATGATAATGAACCCCCAGTAGGTCAGCCACAGAAGAGTGGTGATAATAGGGCTTAGAGAGAGAGTGTGTGAAGAAGTTGGGGTTGCGGGGAGAGAGAGTGAGAGATTTCTTGGGGTATTTAAATATATGGTTAGGGTTTTATACGGTTGGTTAACTATAGGTTTCTGTGTCTATCTCAAAGACTGAAATACGTTTTTTAGTCTAGTACAAATGCTCCATTGCTCTCCCCGCTAACGCCCTTGTTTTCTTATCTTTTTAACTGGTAAATTTTAACACGAACAATTATAAGGAGGGGACCCAATATTTTATTGAAGTTGTATAAATTACGTAAAATTAAAACTATTTTTACTGGAAAAATAGAAGACTCAGATTCACTTTTATCGTATCTAATGGCCGTAGATAAATGTCTCAATGAGTCCCAGAAACTCCCCGTTTTAACTTTACTTCATTACATTACATAGATATTTTTTAAACAACGACATAAAAGAACAAAGGGCACTCATTACGACCTTAAATTTAATGATTTTCCATAAATATTACTCTCTCTGTCTCTTAATATTTACTAATCTAATATTAAATTCTT
>CANYCX012727619.1:0-11216 GCA_948193385.1 Breynia disticha f. nivosa
CACTTATCTTCACTAAATTTTAATTTCCCTCATTATTTCTAACACTCCACATTAATTAATAATTAAAACCTTTCGCGAAAAATTTATTCGCATCTTTATGAAATATTCTCAAAATTCCTTAAAATTTCATAAAATGGAGGACGTTACACTTTGTGTTGGAGTTGACTCACCTAAAGCTTGAGCAAAGGTTCTTGTTGAAGTATTTAGAATCCTTTGCTCCACCACTTTCCAAAGATCTAGTGCTCTTAGGACAACCTTGAAGAATGGAAGAACTTGTGCGTTGGTTGGGTTTGACATTTTTGTGATCGATTTAGTTAAGGGAGGTTGTTTTCTTTTGATTAGGATCGACTTGTGCTCTGATACCAATTGTTAGAGTTTTATGTGAAGGTGTTTGGTGTTGTAGTGAGAATGTTTAATGGTTTGATGTTGAGAGGAGAGCTAGAGAAAAGTGTAGAAGAATGGTTTATATTGATACTTCAATTACATACATATGAGATGAGTGACCACTTATTTATAGTGCTCATTAGATCATTCTAAATAGTACAAGAGTAGATCATTCTAGATAGTACAAGAGTAGTCCTAATTTTATCTAAATTGTTACATATTATAGATTTTTCTTTACTAATCTTAAATCTTTTACCTACTAGATGTATATAGAATATTCTAAGCAATTCTAATTTTTAGATTAGTTCTTTAACTATCTAGAATTTTCTTAATTTTCTAGTTGTTTATAGATTAAGTTAGAAGAGATTCACATGTTTCAACAAGATTCAACGAACATGACAAGCGTCTGATTTTATCTATTCCATTAAGCACAAGAATTGTGAGAGATGATCGGTATTGGCTTCATTATAAGTGGCCTTTATATAGTGAAGAGTGGTTATCACTACATTAGAAATCAAGTCTATCTGGTCAGCTTGACAACAAATAATGAAGTGTGGTCTGCTATAATATGGGGCTGGAGGCTTTACCGAAAATGGCCAACGTGTTATGGAGAGCAGCAGCAAATGTCCTTCCCACTAAACACTTGTTGGTTCAACGACACATGGTGGAGTCGAGCTTATGCCCTTTGTTTCATTCTGCTACAGAAAGGATAGTACATGCATTATTGAAATGTCCGTTTGCAAAGGAGCGCTGGCAAAGATCAGGACATGGTTTGTTCTGGGTAAACACTATGGAGATTGAAGAATGGTTGAGCCTAGTTTTCTTAGGATTGGCTAGGCAAAATTGGGGAAAAGTTACTGCAATCGGTTGGGCAATCTGGAATAATCGAAACAAGGTGGTATATATGGGAGAACACACATTGACGAGCAGATGAAGTAGTTAGAGCTGCGCTCAATTTGTTAACCGCTCAGGAACAAGCAAAACAAAGGGAGTGTTCATGGTCAATCAGAAACCGGAAGAGGCCTTGCTACAAGATGGGAAAAACCAGATTAGGGCTGGTTAAAAGTAAATGTGGATGCGGCTGTGTTCAGTTATTTCGGTGTATTCAGGGGTATTGTGCTCGCTTTGTGCGAAAATTTCAAACCATTACTGATCCAAGAACCCTGGAAGTGCTAGCAATCTGAGAGGCTCTAAGCTGGCTAAAAAATCAAGGAAGTTCCAAATTGGTTGTGGAGTCAGATTGTTTGGCAGTGGTATCATCAATAAAAGGTAATGCTAAGTTCATCTTTTGGCGGTCTAGTTAAGGATTGCAGATTATACAATCAATATTAATAGATGCTTGAGTTGATTTAGTTCAAAGAACTGTTAATTGAGTTGCTCACACATTGTCAAGAGCTTTTCGAGATATTTCAAGCCTTTGAATTTGGGAGTTGCTAATCGAAGGACTGCTAATCGAGTCAGATTGTTTGATCATTCATATATATATGTTGTATATAATTTGTTGAGCTGTAACCAAAAAAATATATAATTTGTTGAGCATTTGCATTCTCAAATCTTACTCTGCTGTCCTAAAAAAATATCGTTTTAAAAAAAATATATTATGTGTTGTTTTATATTAATAATGCAGTAATTAATAATTTATTTCAATACTGTTCTTATTAATTTTATATTTCTATAAAAATTTATTTAGTGATTCTTTAATATGCCTAAGCAAAAGGATAAATAGTTATTTGAACACCAACTTAAGAAATATTAAATGTATTCTTAATCAATATACAAAATCTTAAACGACATCTATTTTGGCATGAAAGGAGTAATCAATGAGCAAAAGACGGGCGGTCAAATAATAATATTTCCACATCCCATAATAGATGTCATTTAAAGTTTTGCATATTAATTAAAAATACATTTAATATATCTTAAGTTGGTGTTTAATTGATTTTTTTAGGTATATATAATTTATTTTTTAGGTATATCAAAAGAACCGTTAAATTAAATTTATATGAAAAATATAAAATTAATTATGGCAATTACTAAACTTAATTCTCTAGTTTCCTTCTTGGTCACTAGTGTATCAATTTTGTTACTATTTGATGTTGTCTCTTATATAGCTATAATCCTTTTTGCAAGTCATCCAAACTTTTTTTTGAGTAAGTCATGGCAGAAAAGCGTAAGACCACGTAAAAGAATAGGAGAACAGATTAGTAGAAAAAGAAAAGACTATAATACATACAAATTATTTAGAAAAAATTATTTTCTTAAAATATTTATTTTGCGATGAAGGGAGTGCTATTTTTTGCATATTGATTAGAAATGCTGTTTTTCCTTTTCATTCTATTTAATTTATGAAAGAAACATAAAAGAAAACACTTAGATAGTCCACATAACACAACACATTTTAACAGAAAGACAGGGAAAGTGGCAATCAGAAAAGATGATGAACGCACATTCCCCCTCTCACACACCAACACTATCACTTCCCTCCAAAACCCCAACTCACACTCTCACTCAAAGAACTTACATTCCGTCTCATATTTACAAACACCCTTCTGCTCTTCTCTTAGAATTCTGCACTTCCCCTAAACAACTCCACCAAATCCTCCCACTCATAATTAAAAACGGCTTTCTCAACCAAACCCTTTTTCAAACCAAGCTTATTAGTCTCTTTTGTAATTATGGTTGCATGACTGAAGCTGCACGTGTTTTTGAATCAATTGATGATAAGTTAGACGTTCTTTATCACACTATGCTTAAAGGGTATGCTAAAAATTGTTCTTTAGATACTGCCCTGTCGTTTTTTTGTAGATTGAAGCATGACAATGTTTTGCCCGTTGTGTATAACTTTACTTATTTGTTGAAGCTTTGTGGTGATAGTTATGATCTTAGAAAGGGTAAAGAGATTCATGGACAGATAATTACTAGTGGATTTTCTTGGGACGTGTTTGCAATGACTAGTATTGTGAATATGTATGCAAAGTGTAGGCAAATTGGTGATTCTTATAAGATGTTTGAAAGAATGAATGAGAGAGATTTAGTCTGTTGGAATACGATTGTTTCTGGGTTCGCTCAAAATGGATTAGGGAAGGTGGCCTTGGATTTGGTGTTAAGGATGTTTGTGGAAGGCCATAGGCCTGATTCGGTTACTGTTGTTTCGGTTTTGCCTGCTGTGGCCGATATGGGGTCTTTAAGAATAGGGAAGATGATTCATTGCTATGTTATGAGAACGGGGTTTGAGCTTCTTGTGAATGTGTCTACCGCATTAATGGATATGTATGCGAAATGTGGGGATATTGGAACTGCTAGACTGATATTTGAACGTATGCCGAATAAGAATGTTGTTTCGTGGAATTCAATGATTGATGGATATGTACAAAATGGGGATCCCCGTGAAGCTATGGGAATTTTTGATAGGATGATGGATGAGGGAATTCAACCATCTAATGTCACTGTTATGGGAGCTTTACATGCTTGTGCGGATTTAGGCGATACTAAGAAAGCAAGATTTCTTCATAAATTAGTGGACGAGTTGCAACTAGACAGAGATATTTCTGTCACAAACTCATTGATTTCAATGTATTCCAAATGCAAAGTGGTTGATGTGGCTGCTAATATATTCAAAAATATGCCAATGAGGACGCTTGTTTCGTGGAATGCTATCATATTGGGTTATGCCCAAAATGGGAAGGTAAGTGCGGCCTTGAATACATTTTGTGAGATGCAATATCAGAATATAAAGCCTGATTCGTTCACTCTGGTTAGTGTAATTCCTGCTCTTGCAGAGCTATCGATTCCCCGTCAGGCAAAATGGATTCACGGACTGGCCATACGAAGTCATCTAGACAAGAATATTTTTGTTATGACTGCTCTTGTAGATATGTATGCTAAATGTGGAGCAATTCGAACAGCAAGAAAACTCTTTGACATGATGGAAAAAAGGCATGTGATTACATGGAATGCAATGATAGATGGATACGGAACTCATGGACTTGGGAAAGCTGCCGTAGAATTGTTCACGAAAATGGAGAAGGGAACAATCAAGCCTAATGACATTACATTTCTCTGCATCATTTCTGCTTGCAGCCACTCAGGTTTGGTGGAAGAGGGGCTTGCGTATTTTAAAAGCATGAAAAGAGATTATGGCTTAGAGCCGGCTATGGATCATTACGGAGCAATGGTTGACCTCCTTGGCCGAGCTGGACGGCTGAAGGAGGCTTGGGACTTTATTCAAAAGATGCCCATTGAACCTGGAATTACGGTCTACGGTGCTATGCTGGGAGCATGCAAAATTCACAAGAACGTTGAGTTGGGGGAGAAAGCAGCAAAGAAACTTTCAAGTTCAACCCTGAAGAAGGTGGCTACCATGTACTGCTTGCCAACATTTATGCTACAGCTTCAATGTGGAAAAAAGTGGCTGAAGTGAGAACTGTCATGGAGAGGACAGGCCTTCAGAAAACTCCAGGCTGCAGTTTAGTAGAGTTAAAGAATGAGGTTCATACATTCTACTCTGGTACCACAAACCATCCACAATCAAAACTGATCTATGCGTATCTTGAGAAACTCGTGGATGACATCAAGGCTTTTGGTTATAAGCCGGACACCAGTTCAATTCACGACGTTGAAGAAGACGTGCAGGCTCAGTTGTTGAATACTCATAGTGAGAAACTGGCTATTGCTTTTGGACTTCTGAATACACGACCAGGAACAACCATACATATTAGGAAGAACTTGAGAGTTTGTGGCGACTGCCACAATGCAACTAAGTACATTTCACTTGTGACGGAGAGGGAGATTGTAGTCCGTGACATGCATAGATTTCACCATTTCAAAAATGGAACATGTTCATGTGGTGATTATTGGTAGGCTAAGCGTTATTCTGAAAGTATAGAGGGCATACTAAGCAATACTATTTTGCTCATGACATTTGCTATTATAAGATAATATGAATTTGTATACTCTCCATTTTAACGAGCCATTAGATGGCTTCAATTTATGCTTTAACAATATAGGCCGTGTAATGCTTTCAGTTTTTCCAAGCTCATCTGCTGAAACTTCGAGCAACCTTCTCTATCCTCATTCTTAGGGTTGCTCGTACGATTGAGAAATTCTGAACCAATTTGAATATTTGTTACAGATCATATCTGAATCGAAAAATATTGTTGACTTTTGATTTTTATCAAACTGTACTATACAAAAAAATTTTTGGATGATTCTGGATCTTACATAAGATCTGTACCGACAACCATATCAAATTATATTGAATTATGTTGAACTAAATAACTAAAACTAGTTCCGAGCATATAAGACTTTTGATATATATGTCATTTATACAATATATGTCATATAAATGATATAATATAATAGATTTTTCTTCTATTGATATAACAATCATAATCAATGTAAAAAAAAATTATATCTTATAAGTGAAAAAAAATTGTTCATTTATTTATTATTTATTAAAGTTCAATTACTAATCCTTAAGAAATATTTTTTATTGTCAAATTAAATCACAATACATTCTAAAATTTGAGATATAATATGATTATTTTTTAGGAAGAATGCTAGACAAGTTTAAGAGTTCTTCAATTTTTACTCCTGTTGAAGTACATATATGTTTACAATTATTTATATGAAATTAAATGTGATTTTTTTATATTTTTCAAAAATAACAAAGAAACCACTTATCAGTTGTACCATGCAGTGTTTACATATGCAAATCTAATCTAAATACTATGTCTCAAATAAGTATCTATGATCATTGACTCACACTCATGTCCTTAATATTCTTAAGACAAATCTAAAGATATCATAGAGAGAGCATACTAGTCTCAATTCATCTGTTATGCCCAGAACAATAACTAATTTGGTATATTTAGAATGAAGTTTCTTATGTTTTAAGGTCTTACAATCATGTGTCTCACATATGATAACCTAGACTAGCACAACATTTTTGGCTAATTCTATCAATTGATATGCACAAGAATACAAGAAATAAAAGAAATGTCTCATTCATTAATTAAAGCGCGTATACAACAATATATTAGGGCTAAGACTAACACTAGCAATAACTGATTTGAGATATTGAGAATGAAGTTTCACATGTTTCAAGGTCTTACAATCATACATCTCATATATGATAATTTAAACTGAAACAACATTTTTGACTAATTTTATCGATCGATATGCACAGAAATACAAAAAAATAAAACAAATATCTCATTCATTAATTAAAGCATGTATACAACAATGTATTAGAGCTAAAACTAACACTAGTACACATGTTATGACACGTGCTGGATTGACCATGTAATCACTTAGACGCCTTTTTGAACTTTACTGTTAAAGACAATGTTGTGTAATTAAATTTGGAAACCATGCAATGTATCTGAAATTATCAAATACAAGTTTTCATGTATTATAAGTGGTATACAGATGAATTATAATTGTTAATTAATAAAGTACATTATATGAATATGTGATTGACGAAAAAGTTTTAATTTGTTTTGATAAAAAAGATCATTGGCGAATCGATAATAAATATACGGATATAAGGTGTTACATCCAGTTTAAATGGAATGGTATGGGACTATGTGCGATGTATGTAGTTACCAACAATCTATTTTTTATATGAAAAGGCAGATGAAGTAAGTATTGTATAAGTTGAAACCTTGCATAAGACACCTCTGGGATCCATTTATCATATTATGATTTAGCCTATAGATCTACTCTATTAGGAGTGGAAAGGCTTACAAGTCTCTCATAATATTTATTGGAAAATTCTTTTTGTCTGTTTATTAGAATTCTGATGCAATACTTTGACATAATTGGTCACTACCGAGTATAGTATAGGTGATGTATTCAGAGTATCTAATTGCTATGAAAGTAGTTTCACTAAAAAAAATATTTATATGTGATTTTTGAATAAAATAAGGTTTTAACGATCATTTTAATGTTTTACAATGTAGGGAATCTTGTCATATCCACAAGTTAAAAAAAAAAGTGTTCAAAGTTACATTTTTTTAAGAAATTAATTGATTCGATAGAATATAAATATTTAGAAGTGTTTCACATTTTTTGAAACCCCTAATCCGATAGATTAGATTTCTCCAGCATCACGACACGATTCTCGTAACTAAAGTGGAGATCGAGCTGTGGTTACAGAAAGTTTGTGGGATGAGATCTAGCAAAATTGTTTTCGTCAAAATCATTGTCATTGATGGACGAAGAGACGTGGTGGAGAGCGAAGGAACACCACGGTTGATGGCTAGTAGTTTAGAGAGAAAGAAAGAGTATAGGGGAGAGAACTAAGAGAGAAAAAAGAGAGGGAGACAAGAATGAGAAAAGGGCGAGAGAAGGGACTGAAAGTGAAAATTTTCTGTTAATACAAGGACTACATATTATTTTTACACAATTCCAAACTTTTGGTAGATATTTAAAGGGATTTTTTTAAAATAGATAGCGGGTCAATAAAAATAATTTAAATATGACACATTTAGAATTTAATGAAGTAGCTAATGATTGCATTTTTGAAAAAATATGGAAAATAAAATTATAAAAAATTAATATAAATATTAAAATTATATAATATAATTAAAATGTGTGTATCCATGTATTAATGATTGTTTACCGTATCGACTTAAAGAGGATAGGTGCATTTTTATAAAACACCGAATTGGAGAACGTATCCTCTATATGATCAGTAACGTATAAATGAGGCAGTGAGGCAAGCAACGGTTTGTTGGTGAAGACAGAAAGAGAAGAAGCACGTGAATGCAGTAAGAAAGAGAAGTGGCTTCCGAATCAGATCAGAAAAGATATCATAGAGATTGCTAGTTTTAGTGGGAATGGCTGATCCAATTCATTTGGAGCTTCAAGAATCCGGTTGGGAGGAACTCCGTAGAGAAGCTCGCAAGATCGAAGGAGATCTTGACGTCAAACTCTCTTCTTACGCCAAACTCGGCGCTCGCTTCACTCAAGGAGGTTCTTTCTTCTTCCTTTTTTTGCCCTCCTTTTCTCTTCCCTATTACATTTATATTCATTCAATGCTGTGTTTAAGTAGAAACGAATGATGCCTGTATTATGAGATTAGTCTGTGATTATATCACATTTGCAACTTTCATTCCAATGCGTTGTCGTTTCAAGATTCATGATTCCTTGGATAAGTATATCCTGATTCCTATTTATTTAATTTGAATGGGTTTTAGCTAATGTGGAATATTTTTGTTTAGTAAATTTTCGTATATGAAGATATGTATGTGGTTTTGATGGGTTGGTTTGAGTTAAAGATTACGTAGACCCGTGTTCCCCAACGGTTGGATCTGGGAGGTCGTGGAAGTCGATGGAAATGGAAATCCAGTCATTGCTTGAGAAGCTTTTGGATATTAATGATGCAATGAGTAGATGTGCTGCATCTGCTGCCCCTACCACTTCCATTACTCAGAAGTTGGCTCGGCACAGAGACATACTTCATGAGTTTACCCAAGTTAGTTTTCCACGATCACAGTATGCATGTTTTGGTGAATTTTTCAGTGATATGTTGACTGCTTCTTATGGATGTTTGACAGTTTTGTAGTGATTAAATCATTGTTTGTAAGCAGTTCTTGAGTTGCTTCTGATAAATATTGAAATCATGATAGACAGTGTTGATTACCGGATTGGTGTCTGTTATGTCAACATTGGATTATATAAAATTAAAATGTGAAAGATGCTATAATTAAATGCAACTCTTAATTTGTTGATCAATGTCGTTTTCCAAGTTCCTAGGTTATTCTCAGTAGACATAGTAAGTGAGATACCAAGAATGCTTTGTTGAGTGTGGTATGTCACTTTAAGGAAAGATCAGTATCCTGTTATGATTGTTCTGTGTTGATGGCATCTATCTTGTTGGATAAATGGGATTTGTTCCTCAGGAATTTAAGCGAATCAAAGGGAACATAAGCTCAATGAGGGAACATGCAGAGCTTCTGAGTTCAGTCAGAGATGATATAAGTGAGTACAAGGTTAGTACATGGTATCAACATAAATAATATTTACATTGTACTTTGCGTACTATATTGTTAATGTTCCATGAAATTGAGGCTTCTGTATTGTCCTCAAACAGGCATCTGGAAGCATGTCTCCAAAAATGCAATTACTAAGAGAGAGAGCTGCAATCCATGAGAGTATATCTCATGTAAGATTTCCTGATTTCCTTTAGTATTAATGTTCTTGTATGTGTGCCAAGATCAAATAAGTGAATACTAAAGATATTGCTGAAGATTATTTGAGTATGTTGAAACTAAAATTCTCAGGTAGTTGTATAACTAGAAGTTATGCAAGATATGAAAAGGGCAGTTGACTTGTTGAGGTGAGCCATAATAGTTAGCTAATCTATTCTACTACCATCATACTTCTGAGTTTTCAGGATTTCTGAAGTTAACAGGAGAGTTTTGGATTTTTCTCGTTTTATTGTTCTAGGGTATTAACGTTTGAATTCATGGCAGCTAGTTTGCTTGAACATTTATCCATTTTTTCTCCTGGGCTTGAACATTTTTCTGACATGTAAACTTTGGGGAAGTGATTTATTCTAAAATCAAAAGATGAAAACTACAAATAATGATTATATATGAAGTTTAAACAGTTGTGTGGTTCTTTCTGTGTGCAATCACGGTTTCTTATAAGTCGTGGCATTTGAAGTGGCCTTAAAACCGCTGTTGCTGATGATCTTTTATGCCACTGGAACACCTTTATGCAGATAGATGATGTAATCAGTCAAGCTCAAGCAACAAGGGGTGTCCTGGGTTCTCAAAGGGCTTTGTTTGGAGATGTTCAAGGGAAAGTGAAGGTTTTAAGTGACAAATTTCCTATTATCCGAAGCCATTTATGACCACTGATTTTTTGTTTGTACAAACGCTTCTCATGTTTTCTTTCTGTTTAATAATTTTAAGGTTCGATCAGGAGGAAACGATCGAGGGACACCCTTATTCTATCGACTGTCATTGCGGCATGTACCTTGTTTCTTATACTATACTGGCTCTCTAAATAACCCTCATGTATTGTTACATAGATTACAAAATGAATCGTTCTCCTTTAAAGAAATTTTGTTCCTTTACTTTGTTAGGATGATGAAACTTGACAGTCTTAATTGCCGAATCTGTAATTTCTTATGCTAAAAAGAAATATCCAAATTAACTTTTCGACAAGAAAACTGATGTGGATAAATTACTAGAAAAAGTAAAAAACGCAAGGTGTTTGTAAAAAAAAAAACAAAAGAGGGCAAATATGTTTCATGATTAACAGAGTCAGCCTGCAGAACGAGGCTGCCTGCCTCATGGCTCATGGAACGTATCATTTCGAGAAAAGGACATAAGTTTCAAACTAAATTTTTACAAATCACTCATTCTTCACCTCCAATTCCATTATTAGTTGAACATTATTCGATTCCACCATTGTCAAAACATGACAAACCTATAGTACTGTTTTAACATTCTTGCGGAAATTGTTTCATTTACCATTATCGGTGGCCGCCATGCTATCAACCATGCTGGTCTCTTGCAAAGTGCCGGAGCAGCAAGGGTTTTGTGTGTTGCAGCAAAATTTTTTTGCGAGAATCGTAATGTTGTAAAACCAGAAAGTCCAAGAATAACAATTAGAACTGCAACTGCTCATAGATCCACATTTTGCAAGAGGCGTGTACATGCAATATAAAGTCCCAGCATTTTAAACTAAACTAATGATAATTGAACCCATTCATACATTCACAAGAGGCTGCACAAGATATTCAAAATCCCTGTACTACCAAATACAATCAGTTACTGCACCCATTCATTGATTCGTAAGTCACGAGTTGGAATCCA
>CANYCX012730190.1:0-11069 GCA_948193385.1 Breynia disticha f. nivosa
TGCCCCTCTCAATGAGAGATGATATCACTGGCCGCTTGATAGACAAGATTGGAAAGAGTGTGGCCGCAGCCGAATGAAATGATTAAGTCATTTAGTCGAACTTATCAATTTTGTCATAGAGATCAAGAAAAGTGATTTAGCTTTAAATAAGGGTGTTAGCGACATGCCTTATGCTAAATCAAGATATCTAGGTCAAGGGATTTATTTGAGTTGCAGTAGGACTTTTGACACCGCTCGTCAGCTATTTCATTAAGGATGATCATAGTGTCTTACTAGAGACCGCCTATGGTTTATGAGTTATTAATCTCATTACCTTTATTGAATAGTCCTATAGATCGTACGCGGACAGCAAAAAACCTAAAAGGATAATTTCTGTATTTCACCTTAGGTCAAATTCCAGTCAGTGGAGCGGATTGGGCATTTGGGCCAATTTTGGTAATTGGGCCCAAGATGGATGAGGAATATTTCTTGAATGAATTTTAAGACAAAGATTATTTATTAAATATGATGTCTTAAATAAGAAATAAAAGGGAGAGAGAATTTAGGAGCTTTGTCTTAAATTAAGACAATGCATGTCTTAATTAAGACAAAGGAGGATAATGTGGGATAAATTAAAAGTTTGAATCTTTTAATTATCCACATGGGGAACACGGCTAAGATGAGGTTATTTGAATGTTTTTGATTTCAAATTAAACTCTTGAACAAGTCCTAACAGGATTAGCAGTGTTAAGAGTTTAACCCTAGCAAAACTCTTTACTTTAAAAGACTTTATGAAAGATAAAATCACTTACTTTTACCATATGTGAGCCGTCCCTTCTTCCTCTCTCCCAAGCCGTGACCTTTCCTCTCAAAATAGACAAGAAAATACATATTTTCTTAGAGAGAGACGTGAGATCTAGGGCTGGTTGGTTGAGTGGCCATTGTTTCTCACAAGAGCTCATCCGAAAGTGACCAAGAAAGGTGGTATGTTTTCTTCCTTGTGCTAGCACACATATTTCGCTGATCTGTGTGTTATTTCTGTAGAAGGATCACACTAGGTATTCTAAATTGGTGTCATAGAGGTCACTTTGGAGCATTCTAAGGTGGTAGTTAATTGATTCTTGCCCTAGAACAATCGGCCAAGGATGGAGCTTGCAAAGGTATAATTCTTCTCTTCAATTTTCGATCTTTATGTAACCATAATGCAAGCCGATTGTGTCTAACATGTTTTTGAGTTGATTTTATGTTAATCTTGGGCTGTTCTTGCTTGTTTATATCTGTTTATTTTGCTGCCTTAGTTGTTAGAACACGTAGGAAATCCAACAAGATGAAGGAGGAAGGAGGAGAGAGCACAAAATCTGAAAATGAGGAAGAAAAGAAGGCTTTGTCGTGTGAGTGGGATGGAGTGGAGTGGAGTGGAGTGGAGTAAAATTTTTCCAGTCGCCTTGGGTCCATTTTTTTTTTGTAATTTATTTTATCTTGACCCAAAGAAATTTCCAAATTTTGAAATTTGCAAAATTCTCATCTTTCTATATTTTTATTAATCTTCCCATCTCAATATTTGAATTTATTCCTCCCAAATATTTATTAAAACAAAACGTGAAAAATTTTTCGGTATTTTCTTCGTAGATTATTTTAATACTTAATTAAAATACGACATTTTTACGAAATTTTGGGGTGTTACAGCTCTACCCACCTTAAGAAAATTTCGTCCTCGAAATTTAAATTGTATTTGAGTCTAAAATTAAGTGAGGATAATGTTTGCGCATTTCCTCTTTCTTACTTCACAAACCTACAGTCGTCTTAATCCCTTCACACTCCCTCGTATATTCCAACACCAAAACGATCCAATATTCACATTAATACCCCATAATATACACATAAGATTCCCACTCAAAATATCTCATTCTATACACATGGTATACTATCTTAACTTCCCCACGTTATCTCCAATAGTTTGTCTTTCTTTTAAAATTCCAGCATCAATACTCATATATCTCTCTCTCACTAGCTATTTTCATATTCCCTAAACTCATTTTGATTTAACTTCCATAAATATTTATGCTCACAACCTCTAATCTGTCCGGTAGTATCCGTCCCAAGGTAGGTAAACAAAACAATGATTTGCATACGCATACGAAAAATGCAAGAAATGCAGAATTTTCAAGAGAAATGCAATTAATGTCCTACCCTTGGTCAAGAAAAATTACGTAAGGAAGTCAAAGAATCTCTTCCTTAGACAATGTACAACATAAATACTACCTTGAAGAATGAAAGCGAACACTAGTAACCTCAATATTCATTGTCTCCAATTTAGACATTCCTTTATACCTTAACATAAATTCTCAATTTCTTCCTTCATCATTATTAATTAATCTCTTTTCTTTACAATACTAATCATAATCTCATCAAACTCAATCCACATAAATTTTTTTTATCTTTACTTGTACCATCTCTACGGGCAGCATCAGCACTTCTATCATATAATCAAAAGGTTCTATTCCCACATTATATTTCATAGCATAATCATAGTCAATAAAAGAACATGATGCTCTCGAATCTAATAACATATATATATGAAAGTCAGAAATATAACCCGTACCAGATATAATATTAGGATCCTCCACCGCATTAGCTCGGAATATAGCGTTCAGTCTGGCTTGCGGTGCTACAGTGGCTGGTGGTTGGTTGGGACGAAAACTTCTAGCATGTGATCTTGCTCTTCCAGAATAGGATCCTCTGCCTCTATTTCTGGCAACATTTTTCTGATTGTCCCCTACACTACTCTGGGAATGTTAGGTTCTTGCTTCATCCCTTTCCTTTTGAAAACAGTTCCTCTCTATATGGCCCTTCTTTTTACAGTAAAAACATACTATATTATCTCTACTATGGCCAACCAAGACACTCCTCTCACTGCGTCTTGAAAACTGTCTCCCAACAGATCCTGCTCCTCTACTGCCAAATTGCTCAAATTTGGTCACTCTGAACCCTTGAACACTTATACTCTTAGCTCCTCCAGAACTTTCTTCTTGTTTAGTTTTCTTGGCCTCCAGCGGTTGTGACATGCCAAGAGCTTTTTCATCTCGTAGAGCAGCTGTTAGCAGAGCTAAATATGTCGGAGGTTGAACAGCCAACTCTAGACTAATCTCTTTTTTCAATCCCAACTCAAAACGATCCCTCTTGGTGCATATCGAGAAAGACGAGTGAATTTCACCTCGTACTCTGCTACTGACATATCCCCCTGCTCCAACTTAAAAAATTCGGCCTTTTTCTCCCTTCTGTACACCGCTGGGGTGTACTTCTCCGCAAAGACATTTTGGAATTCCTCCCACGTCATCACAAGAGGTTCTAGTAAACTCCCAGGAACCATTTCCCACCAGTTAATTTCTTCACCTTCCAGCAAAGATGTAGCGTACAAGAATTTTTGCACAGAGGTCCGCTGCATTTTCTTTAGCACTCTCTTTGTATGTCTCATCCATTCCTAAGCAATGGACGGATCATTTGTGCCCGTAAAAGGCTTTCCCCCAGCTTTCGAATTTGCTCATAGTTTTTATCGACAACAACCCTCTCAGTAGCTCCTATAAGATCGAGTAGTTGTTCTACAGCCTAAGGCTGAGCTTGGCATTGGGCTTGCACATTACGTGGTAGTTGCTCACTTGCTATAGGGGCATTCGCATTGCCCTGTACTGACTCTAGAGAATCGGCGGCTTCATGTGCACTCTCACCTTTTCCTTCTTCCATTGTATTTTTAAGAAAATAAATAAGGCTTTCACTTATACTCTATGGAATTATAATGTACATGACAAATCTACATACATGCATGCTATGAAAACCAGTTTCGAAAAATCTAAGTTAATTACTTATTTTTAAAACCTAGGCTCTGATACCACTAAATGTGATGCCCAAATTTGACTACCATTTCATAATTAATTACTTATTTTTCACAAGAAATGGCACCCAAACTTGAACATCATTTTTATTTTTAGAAAAATATAATTGAAATACAATACAAGGAAATAAAATAGGAGGAATGAAATTTAATTCATTTTTTTAATAAATACACATATTTCATTTCACCAAAACATTTACAAAGTTTGCGAAGGCCCAAGCCCAATACATCACAAAAATTTACAAAATATTACAGGTTATTAAAGAATAAAAACTGGAAAAATCTTAATTCAATTATAACCTCACAAAATACGAGTAATTCACTATGTATGATTTGCCATGTACAAGAAAATTTCTACACAGTGCACTGCCAACCTTAAATTCTCTCACCGCAAATCCGAAACTTGTATAGCAAGATACCACCTTCGCGTACAAAATTTATATTTCCTGAATTTTTTGCTGAGCGAAGCAGGCATAAAACACGTGAGTCATGAAACTCAGTAAACAACACTACCATAAAGGTAACTTTCATTCAATTTTTTGTTTAACCATAGCATATATATATATATATATATATATATATATATATATATAAGATCTTTCATCCTAATTTTCTTTAAATAAAATAAAATCACATGCTAAAATTAATTCAATATATAAAAATATAAGATAAGTGAACAACAAAGAACATGTCAAATTCATACACATTCTAATTCAATTTTATTATTAACACATATATACCATTAATTCAAATTATATTCATTTTCATCGTATAAAATAAGATCATAATTTCATAATTCATAAAAATACACATATTCACATACTTAAGTGTTAAATTTAATCATTTCTGCGCAGAATCCAGCACAATACGCGGTGTCATCCATACTACGCGGTGTGGTACATAACTACGCGTGGTTGCCTCGACCCCGCATAGTATAGTGAAGGAAAACGTGGTGTCGTCCAAAACTACGCGTGGTCAGGGCGACCCCGCGTACTTTCGGTCCACCCTATGTTCTTACCTGTTTCTCCGGCTTAAACTTAACACCAAACACATATATTCTTAACAACATCATTTATTCAACAACTAACCTTCACATAATCACTTAACATTCACAAATACAATTCCACTTAATTCATTCAATCAAAATCACAATTTAACCTCAAATACATCTCAAAATAATTATGACAAAATCTTTAGCATCAATAAAAACATGCCTCAATTCTCAACAAAATTTCCTTTCAAACAACAATTCTTCAATTATATACATAACATCCAACCACAAATCCTCACAATTCATAATCACATTACACATATTAACTAACAGATCTCTATACCAAATTCTGCCAACATAATCAATCTTATATCCAACAAATTTCATAAAACATAATGCATTCCCATTAGCATCCTAAATTGATCACCTATCATTTACTAGTCACATAAGGATGATCATACATAATTTCAATAAACATGTCACTAGATATAATAAATATATTCGCAAAGAAAATGTCGAACGCAAAATAATGAATATGAATGCATATGATCTAATGCATTCCTTAGTACGATCATACCCAAAATCTCATTAATTTCGCCCTTATTTAGCCTTAAAAATTGACGTTTGCAAATGGGCCTCGTCAGCTGGGAGTCCAGGTTACATTTACTATGGTCCATAGATTTTATGCCCAGTAAAGGCCAGATAAATGCCCAGTAAAGGCCACAATAATGCCCATAATAGGCAGACACACTCGAACACTAAAATGTGAAACGAGTTTTCTACTATGCCACAGTAACGTATCTTTTACATACGACTGCAAATATGATCCCAAGAGCTAGTAACCCTCCCTCATTTCAAATTATGCTTCTAAGAGCCATTATAATTTCAAATTATGATTAAATAACACATCCATACATATCCATACCATGCTAAATCATTATGTAGGGATCAAAACTCAACATGATCACAAATCACAGCATATCATCACAATTTCATATCAACCATTTACACATAATCAAGCCAAACTTGGCAACATGTTTACATCCCGATAATCTACTATTCATATCACCTTAACAATTTAAAAACATATCATCACATAATTATTTATACTATAGCCATACATATAGACACATTATAGCATAACATTCATCCAATCAATTCTCATACTTCACATGCAAGAAACATACAATTAATAAAAGTTGCACTCGCGTTGTTTACCTTAGAAAACACGCCTAAGATTCTGGCCTTGAATCCCATTTCCGGGAGTTTGACCTTATATTACATAATTCATACATTTTACATTAATCTCTCATTCTTAAATTCAATTGTTTTAAGAATGAATACTTATTTACATGTTTGATCAATGTATTTATTTTAACCTCATTAATCACATTCCTAACCACTCTATCTTTCATTAATATTTTCATAAATATTTTTCTTGTTCATAAACTTGTAATTTGGGTTAATTTATATACATTTGCTCTTTCCAAATTTCCCAACAACCTCAACCTAACTTCTTTCTTCCAACCTTACTTCATTAACTATAATTCTTACACTCCTCCTTAAAACACCACATTCAATTCAACTCACCCTAGAACAATCTTTCTCATTTATTGTTACCCAATCAATTGGATGATCAACATAACATCTATAAAGCTCAAACAAACTGACCTAAGTAACAATACTTCAAACCAACCCTAAGCTTAGAAAACTCATTTCGTCACTTTGAACAACCCAAATTTAAACACCAATTTCATGAACTTAAACTATGAATTAACACAAAAATCAGTTACCCATGACTGTTACACATCTTAAGCTTTCCAAAGAACCACATTTTATCAAAATCGAAGCTTAAATGAAATAATTATGGCCATTTGAATTTATGACTTTAAGAAAAATGGGATTCATGGAAGAACAACTTACCAAGCTTAATTTGTCATTGATTTTTGGAGCTTCCAAACTTGAGGTTTTAGGGAGGATGACGGTGGTTAAGGTTAGGATAGTTTTTGTGAGTTAATTGGAAGAGAATTGGAAGAGAGGAGGTCGAGAGATGAAGGAGGAATGAGGAGAGAGCACAAAATCTAAAAATGAGGAAGAAAAGAAGGCTTTGTCGTGTGAGTGGGATGGAGTGGAGTGGAGGAAAATTTCTCCAGTCGCATTGGGTCCATTTTGCTTCGTAATTTATTTTATCTCATCCCAAAGAAATTTTCAAAATTCACATATTTCTATATTTTTATTAAACTTCCCATCTCAATATTTCAATTTATTCCTCCCAAATATTTATTAAAACAAAACGCAAAAAATTTTCTAATATTTTCTTCATATATTATTTTAATATTTAATTAAAATACGACATTTTTATGAAATTTTGGGGTGTTACAGGTTGAGTACGAGGTGGAGTTTACCAGGTTGTCTCGTTACACTCCAGAGGATGTTGATACTGATAGGAAGAGGAGGGATAGATTTGAGCAAGGTTTGAGGTATCCTATTCGGGATGGAATTGCGAGGAAACCTTTGACCTATGAGCTATTACTTGAGACAACTATTCGAGCCGAGGAGTTAGAGGAAGAGGGTGATAAAGCTGGAGATAAACGACATATGATCTCAGGTAGTTCTAGTATAGATAAGAAGAAAAAGAAGAAGGCAGATTTCAGGGCACCGAGAGAGACAAGTGGTAGTCAGAGTAGACAGTCTGGCAGAGGAGCTGGAGGTCGTAGAGGTTATTCCATTAGGCCTCCTATTCCTCAGGATCACGGTACATGTACTTACGCTGACAGAGAGACCACTTCACAGTGTTATACTTGATGCCAGCTTGGACATTTTTCTAGAGGCTGTCCATAGAGACATGGGGTACAGAGAGGTGAGGTATCCTGACGGAGCAGTGTTGGTGAGGTCAGACCTGCAGTATCAACTGGTACTCGTAGAGGTAGAGGTGACAGAGGTTCTGGATCTACTTATAGAGGAGGATCAGCTGCCAGAGGTGGAGCAGTTGGGTCAGGTAGAGGAGGTGGATCTACAGGAGTAGCAGCACCATCGGGGTCAACATCACAGGCCCAAGTTTATGCTATGACTAGAGATGAGGCTGTAGAGGATCCAGACGTGATCATTAGTACTATTTCTATCTTTATATATACTACTTCAGTATTGATTGATTAGTTGCGGGGAGTTACATTATTTTAAAAAATTGACCTCAGATGAGGTTATTGGCAGCTGAGAGTTGAGGATAACTCAGTTGAGAAAATTGCTTTAAGGACTCGTTACGGACATTTCGAGTTCACTGTTATGCCATTCGGGTTGACGAATGCACCAGTGGTATTTATGACACAGATGAAGAATATATTCCAGCCTTATTTAGATCAGTTTATGGTTGTATTTATTGATGATGTTTTGGTGTATTCGAGAGATAGGGAGGAGCACAGGCGACATTTAAGGATTGTGTTAGATGTACTGAAAGAAAAGGAGTTCTATGCTAAGCTCAGTAAATATGAGTTATGGATGTCTAAGGTTGTCTTTGTAGGACATGTGATTTCAGCAGAGGAAGTGAGACTGGATCCTAGTAAGATAAAAGCAGTGCAAGAATGACAAGTTCTGACAAACGTGTCAGTGGTACATAGTTGTTTGGGTTTAGATGGTTACTATTACAGATTTATCGAGGATTTCTTGAGGATATCTAGACCTATGACAGCATTGTTCTGAAAGAATTTTCCTTTTTTCTATAGTGATATTTATGAAGCGAGTTTCTAGGAATTGAAGAAGAGGTTAGTTGAGGCTCTAGTTCTGATGTTACCTTTCGCAAGGAGGTGGTTTTGTTATTTATTCAGATGCTTTTGAAGCTGGGTTAGGCGGAGTATTGATGCAGCACGACAGAGTTATTGCATATACTTCACAATAGTTACAACCCAACGAGACTAACTACCTGACACATGATCTGGAGTTAGCAGCGATCATTCATGCTTTGAAGGTTAGACATCATTACCTATACGGGGAGACGTTTCAAATATTTGCTGATCATAAAAGTCTGAAGTATGTTATTACACAACGAGAGCTAAATCTTCGACAAAGGTGGTGGATTGAGTTGTTGAAATATTACGACTGCACGATTTAGTATCATCTTGGGAAAGCAAATGTAGTCGCTAATGCACTTAGTAGAAAAAAGACAGGGGATGAGGATTCAGTTACTTATAGAGCGGAGTCTATATTTGCTTTGCGAGAGTTACGAGTGCAGTTGGATTTGGTTGAAGCTCAATTGTTGGCTAATATCTGAGTTAGACCTCAGATGAGAGATGTGATTGATTGGCCTAAAAAAGAAGATGATCATCTGATGCAGATTAAAAAGAAAGTAGAGCGAGGAAAGTTACCTACTTTACACCGACTTGATGATACTGGTGTATTATATTATTGGGATAGATTGTGTGTTCCAGATATTGAAGAGTTAACAAACGAGCTGATGACAGAGGCTCATTCTTCTCCTTTATTAGTTCATCCTGGTAGTACAAAAATGTATCGAGATTTACGAGAGTTATATTGATGGGTACATATGAAGCGGGAGATAGCAGAGTTTGTTGCTAGATGTCTCCAGTGTCAGCAGATAAAAGCAGAACATCAGGCTCCGACAGGAAAACTGAGACCACTTGAGATTCCAGAATGGACGTGGGAGAAAATCACCATGGATTTCATTATCAGTTTATCGAGGATGTTTAGACGTCACGATGCTATCTGGGTTATTGTTGACAGACTGACGAAATTGGCTCATTTCTTAGCTATCCTACAGGAGGATACGTTGGATAGGCTTACTGATTTATATATTGTCGAGATTGTTAGGTTACATGGTGTCCCTACTTCGATAGTGTCTGATCGTGATCCTAGGTTTACATCGCAATTCTAGAAGAGTCTCCAGGATGCGATGGGTACTCGTTTAAGGTTTAGTAGGACTTTCCATCTGCAGAATGATGGTCAATCAAAGAGGACAATTTAGACAGTTGAGGATATGTTGCGAGCATGTATTCTGGAGTTTGGTGGTAGTTGGGACGAGCACTTACCTTTAGTTGAGTTTGTGTACAATAACAACTATCATTCTAGTATCGGGATGGCACCTTACGAGGCGTTATTGTGACGCCCAAAATTTATCTATTACTAGAGATTATATATAAATTTCTTACAGGTAATACCTAAATTCTAAACATCATAGTTTAGTATTAAAAGTTTCCATATTTCAAAATAAAAATATTCACGCATTTGTATGGAAATAAATACATACATCCTTCATTACTAAAAACATATTTTACAAGTTTTACAGAATCCAGTTAGGGTTATATAGGAAAAGAATTTAATTTAATCCTATCTCAAAATTTAACCCTAATCAAATATATTTCAAGTACATTTTTCCAAACACATGTGAAAAATAGGAGAGAGAAAATATCCAGTGCTCCGCACCTTTTCTCTACGTCAATAGTATGAATCAAACGTCCCAAAACTGCTCACCTATCGATCCAAAATGTTTCCTACGAAATCTGTCTGGACGAGGCAGGTTTTCAAATTCCGTGAGTTGCGAAACTCAATAAGTAACACTTTTCAAATGGACAACCATCCACATTCACTTAATATAATAAAAATAAAATAAAAATAAACAACAAAGAACATGTCAAACTCATACACATTTTAATTCAATTTTATTCTTAACACACATATATGATTAATTCAAATTATATTCATTTTCATTGTATAAAATATGATCATAATTTCATAATTCATAAAAATACACATATTCACAAACTTAAGTGTTATATTCAATCATTTTTGCACAGAATCCAGCACAATATGCGGTGTCATCCATACTACGCAGTGTGGTACATAACTACGCTTGGTCACCTCCACCCCACGTAGTATGGTGAAGGAAAACACGGTGTCATCCAAAAAATACACAGGGTCAGAGCGACCACACGTACTTTGGGGCCACCCTGCTATCTCACCTGGAAATCCTAGCAAAATCTGCACCAACACATATTTTTCATAACATCCCTCACTTAACATCACCTAACATTTACGAACATAATTCCATTTAATTCCCAAATCAAAACACACTTCAATTCATCATCACATTTCATTATAATCACAGCGAAATCCTCAACATCAACAACACCATTTTTCAATTCACAAAAGATCAATTTCCCAACAAAATTTCAATATCATACATCATACAATCATTCATAA
>CANYCX012730336.1:0-12951 GCA_948193385.1 Breynia disticha f. nivosa
CTATACATATATAATTAAAACTTACATTAACCAAATGTTCATTATTATATTCCAAAACAATACTTTAATAACGTAATTAAGTTCATATGTATGTACATTCCATTCTTCCTTATTTTCTCTTTCCTCACAACCAACTCTCACCTATCTTCCATTAATTTACATTAATTACCTATCCTTTTCATTAAATTCAATTTCTCTTTAGTTCACTAACATCTCTAACTCACCTAACACCCTTTTTCCAATCAAATTCCACAACTTCATCCATTCAACATCTATGTCCTCCTTCATTTCCACTCACCTCCTTAACAAATTTCCTAAACCTTTTATCCTGATTGAAAATTAAATCTACCACATAGATTGCCCAATCAAATTGCTCATACCATTAACCTTATTAGTGCCCAAAGAACAAAACCCTAACACCAAAACTCGAAACAAACCTAGGGACACACAATTCCATTTTCGTCACTATTCACCCTTCTTCACCAAACTCCGTTTTCAAAATCTAAAATCACAAACTAACCCTAGAATTCACTATCCAAGGTTACTAAACATCCATACCAGTCAATCAAACCTGATTCCACTCAATTCTACTTTAAATTCATTAAGAATTCCTCATTTATATACCCTAATCCAAGAAAAATTGTAATTCAAGAGTTAAGATCGTAAATCTTACCAACGTTTTATCTTTCTTCGGTCTTAACACTTTCCGATCACCAAATTCCGATGATTCCTAGCTCGAGTTTAAGTTTTGAAATTTTGGTTTAGGTTTGAGAGAGAAAAACGTGGATGTGGTTGTAAATGAGGAAGAAAGCTTATGTTTATCTATATATATATATATATATATATATATATATCACAAGTTACCGTTTTACCCTTGGCTTAAGTCTTGGCCATTCTTTTAACTTTATCTCTCCCAGTTCTACTATTTAACCAAATTTTTAAATCTTATAATATTTTACATTTTCCCACCATATTTAGTTAACAATATTACGATTAAAAAAAATTTATAAAAATTCTTAAAAATTCTTAACAATATTCGCATAATTAGTAAATAATTAAAAAATTATAAAAAATTCTTAAAAATGGAGGGCGTTACATAATGTCGCGCTGACAGTAGAGGAAAACATATAAGCAAAGGGTTTGCACAAAATGTTTGGTAAACCGTTTTCATCTATCGGGACATAAAAACAAAAAATTGTGAACATTTAAAGGAATGAACAAAAAACACTTTGAGAGCTCTCCCGACTTTTCCTCCCTTCCTAGACTAAAAACCTTTCATTTTAGAGCTTAAACCCCTGAATCCAACCCTATAAACCTAAGATTGATTGACTCTTGGTCTAAGCAGCAGAGTATTTAGTGGATTTTTGACAAGAGAAAGGTAACCTCTAACTTTATACTTATTGGATGTAGGATTTTGATTCTAAGTTTGTAAGAATTGTTACATTTGTGTAAGATATTGTAAATGGGATAAAGGTACCCAACGGTGAGTGAAAAATCATAAATGAAAAGGAATTGAAATTTTAGGGTTTTAGTAAAATTGAGGGTTTTTGTTAATTACAAGTGGAATTAAGGAACTGAACACAAAAATTGTGTTTAACATGAAATTGTGGCAAAATCATGTAGGAAATGTAGTTTGAGATCTAGATAGAAGTTGATTCGTGCATCGACTTCATGGAATTTGAAGTAAGTGCATCAATAACACTTACTATTGTATGTCTTGCATCTGTATGGTTAAATATAAAGGGCCTAAGTGCATTTTGTTAAAATGGTAGAGCATTGTGTCTAAATGGACTTACGTGTTTTAGCATGAAATGGATGTCGTAACAAAATGATTGATGTTGTGATAGCATTTGTCTTGTCATAATTGGAATGAAATTATTATAAACGCTGAAATGTTTGACTTGTTGAAAAATGGATTGTTATTATGGCATGAACTATGATTATGGTGAACACTTAATGAGATGTATGGAAAATGTTTAATGTCAATTTCATGTCATATTTGGCATTGCATGAGCATGTGTGTATGTTCATGGTGAGAATTAAAACAAGGAACAGGTGCTCAAGAGTGAAATCAATAAAAACAAGGAGCATGCATTCAATGTTGATAAGAAAACTAAGGAGCGGGTCTTCACGTGGGAGAAATCTCTCTATAAGAAAATAAGGAGAGGGCGCTCACGAAAGGGAGGCCTCTCAAAAGAAAATGAGAGCGAGACCTCTCTAAGAGGAAACTGATTAAAGACCCGGACATATGTTGTGTGAAAAATACATTAGCATTTCATTTACATTCATATTGATTATATGATTGTAATATGCATGAGTTGGATGAGGAATGCCATGTGAGTATAATGGATGATTAATGGGAAATATGATACGAAAATGAATTGAGTTTATGATTGAAGAAATTGCAAAGCATTGATGAATTGTTGCTTGATTTGGTGTTGTGAAGGCCTAGAAAAAATGTTTAGTGTTAGAGCATATGCTTGAATATAAGATTGGTGTTTGTGTGAAATGTGTTTGACATGGTTTGGGTGAGTTGAGATATGTTAAATGTGTTATGTACTATTGGACAGAAGGTCAAAATGGGTTGGAAAATGGTTATCCAAACTGTTTCCCAAATTGTTTCATTTTCAGAGAGTTCCAAAAGGTTTGGAACGACTTCTGGAACATAAGGGTTGGAACGGGCTGGAAAATAGGCTACCCAAACTACTTCTTAGACCATTCCCATACAAGAAGAAGTGAAATTCAAGGATTTGTGAAAAAGAAAATGTTATAGATTAACAACATAGGAAATTCGAAAGATAGGAAATTTAAGAGGGACAAATCCCCACTCATGAATAATACACATAAAACATGTAAACAACGTGTACTTATGCATTAACTACTTTGTTAAGTGTTACGGGTGCACTTACTGGGTATTTAGTTACTCACGATGCATGTGTGCTTGTGTTAACTGTGCAGAGCAGAAGTAGCTAACTACGATACTATACTTTTGATGGTGTTAAGCAGTGCGATACTTTGAGAAGGTCGAGCCTCCTTAGGTTTTTGGGTTATGATAGTTTTGTAAATCTATACATACATTTAGTATAGATAGGGTTTACATACGTTTTATTTGTGAACTATTTTTTCCATGGCTTCCTCAATACATTGCATATTTTGTATATGACCAAACATTGATAATTCTTTTTAAATGGTTGAACTATATTCTCCATCTCTCTCTTGATTTGTTTAATTTTTTTTAAAAGAAAAAAATGGATGCTAAATTTTGTATTTATTTGAAATTCTTTTTTGTAAATTTGGGGATCACATTTAGTAGTATCAGAGCAGGGATTAGATTTTCTGTCGACTATGCCATAAACTATTTTCATTACATCATTGTTTGAAAAACTAAGAGATTTTGAAAATGGTAACATTTATAGGATGGAGTTGATCGACAATGTATTGTAAGAGTGAGTCCCAAGAGTTCGTGTAAGGGTAGGAATTTGCCTTAGGGCACGAGGAGTAGCCTGCACATGCTGCTAACCCACCTGTTAACCCCGTTTATGCACTTTTGTTTGAAATGATGGAACGAATGATGAGTCGACAAAGAGGTCAACCGGGGACGAATATTGATCGTAATTTCGGTAAGGTGCGCAAACAAGGCATAAAGTCTTTTGAGGCAGACCCAACTAAGGTAGAGGATTGGCTCTGACACACAGAGCGAATCCTGAATAGGGTGAATAGGATGAGATGCACACCAGAGAAGAAGTTGAGGTACACTACCTCACTGTTAGAGAAGGGCGAGTGTGACAGGTGGGAAGCGGTCCTTAGAACTCAAATTGATCCCCTATACTCATATGGGGAGACTTCCAGCAATAATTTGTAGATAAGTATACTCTGCACTTGTACCAGAGCAGTAAGAACATATAGTTCTTAGAACTCAAGCAGAAGGATATGAGAGTGACAGAGTATGATGCGTAGTTCATGAAATTATCCTAACATGCACCTAAAGAGGTAGTCACTGACCAACAGAGACGAGACCGCTTTGAATGGGGGTTACAGTTTCACATCCGTACCCGAATTGTAATGAAGCAACCCACTTACCAATCGTTGCTCGAGATTGCCCTCAGTCTAGGAGTTATTAGCCGAGGACGGTCGACGTAAGAGGAAAATGCTGAAGACATCGGGTGGATCCAGTTCCACTAGAGGGATAAAAAGGCTGATTTCAGGCCACCGAGGAGTACAAACTGGGGTGGCAACCATTCGACAGACAGTTTTGGTAGGTGGGGAGGTCATTCCTCTAGACCTCCTACCTACGGACACCAGGGCATTACAGGGAATATGAGTGCCGACACCAGGTTTATATGCTACTACTGCAACCAACCAGGTCATGTTGCCCAACAGCTAATTGTGACGCCAATTTTTCGTAAATTTTATTTTTGAATAAATAGAATTTTTGGCACTATTTTTTTCTTTTATAAACAATTAGGTTGTAAGAGAAAGAAAGTGGAAACAGAGTTTGTCCAAACATAAAATGCAAGTTATGCATAAACATTAGTTTAGAAATGTAGAAGACATGGAAATCATTTATTATGACAACTTTATACATTTCATCTATATTAGAGTATATATATAGATGCACAATCATCCAAAAAACCCACAACTGGAGGCCCGACCTTCAGTATCACACCACTAGCCTCGTCGATCACGTAGTCCTGTCCGTGATACCTGTCAATCTGCACAAAACACAGCAAAACACAGGTGAGCATTTTTAATACTCAGTAAGGTTGTCCCTCAGTGTCACTACTATGCCGGGGTACAGGGGAGTCCTTGGCCATCCCAGCCTATTCTCCCTAATGGCGCCCTAAAGCCATGCCACAACAATCATAAGCATCAATAGAATCCAACAACCATTTAACATGTGATTAACACAAATAAATCTATTCATTTAATTCATTATCATATTCACAATATCCGCAAGTCAATCTAGCCTTAGTATTTCACATTCGACCATTATAATTCATATCACTTTCCATATACGCACATACAACAACCTCAATATTAGTCTCAATTCATCAACATATTACCACTCCTTATAACCATACAAAGTTGAACACATTTCACATAACCAAATCAAAACACATTTTTGCATTCACGATAGGTTCATGTCTTAACTATCGCACATCATACAATGCATACAATTAACCGACAACCATACAAGACTATCCATCTGTACAATAACATTCATTCCTTGTTCAAAGTGCAAACCATTAATAACTCAAACTCGAGTCCATATGATTCAATCATTCATCATGCTCATATCATAACCAAATCGTACGCATTCATTTTCCGTGCAAATTAACAACATGTATGCCAAATGAATGCAAGTACAATGCTAATGTATTGTCCAGACATTTGTACCCCGGGGTCTGAAATCATTGGGTCTAACCCAACATCAAATCATCAAGCTCTCGCTCGGCATCAACTCATTGGGACTGGCCCTGCATTAAATCACAATTGGGCTAATCCCCCATTTTTTCTCATAATCGGGCTAATCCCCCATTTGGTCATAATCCATCGAGTCTTGCCCGGCATCGAGCTCTCGCTCAGCATAAACATAACACTAAGAGTCAAGCTCTTGTGTTCTAAACATTGGGCTAATCCCCCATTTTATCAAATGTGAGCCATATGCTCCCTTTTTCTCAATGCATGAACATCCATGTGCTCATTCTAACACAATAATCATATGTATGAATGTAACTTCATGCAATTAATCTCAATTATCTCAAAAACATATGTATATGAATGTTCCACAATCATCCATACCACAATATCAATCAACATATTCACACGTGTAACTCAAAGAGAGTTCAGGACATAGTCCACAAAGAACATTCATATCGTTCATATGACAATATACATGATTCACCCCATCATTCTCAATTATATGACCACATATACATATACGGCCAACTCGGCCCCAGAAATCACTAAAACATACGGAACACTCATAGCATCCGTTAGAAAGTTCGACATTTTCATCATAAGCTTTAAGCTTATGTTCATACCACACTTAGCACCTTGTTCACACATTTCCATAATCGTTGATTCTTTACTCTAATTCCTTTCCACAAGAATTGCATACATAAATCATACAAGATTATATGTTCATTTTCATATCATTCGTATCAAACCATTTATATAGCCATCAACATTTTAGCATACAATTATTTAAGCATTTGCACCATTAAACCAAATCATATCATTCATATTCCATCGATTCCACACATATTCTAATTTCATATTCCAAACCAAACCATACGACAATAGTAAATGTACATTTCATGATACAATTCATTATTTTAAATCCCATTTCACAAATTACACAATCACATTTATAAATTTCATAGCACAATCCACGACTTTCATACCTCCAATAACTCACATACCTATCCGATACATTTCAAATCGCATCCATAACACCTACCATTATAGCGCAAGGCACAACAATCAAACAATTCATAATATGCCAACACTTTCATATTAACCATACCAAAATACTAAAACACAACAAGCAACTTCATACCTCACATTGCAACGTATCTCTCTCATTACACTCATTTTACATAACCATTTTCAATAAGCCACAATGCACAACACTCCATACCGTAAACCATATAAAACATCGTTTCCAATCATAACTTACATTCAAATAGCATGTCATCAATCATTACATATTTACACAATCGTTCTTCTATGCCTAACAATCCCAACAATTCATTATAGGCCATCATTTCATCCATTTGTTCTATAACGCATCCATAACTTCTTAAAGTAAGTGTCAAAACACACTTACCTCGACTCCATGAAGCTTACCTTCTAGCAATATTTCCACGCAAGTTCCAACTCTTGATTTTCCTATCCAATTAAACTATTCTGACACGGCAGCCCAATTTCAAACTTTCCAATCCCTCGTAAACCAAGTTCACCCTTAATTTTCTGTTTGTAAAATGGAAAGAGGGACATGGCTGGAGGAGGCCTAGCCGGAGCGAGCTAGTGGCTGCCGTGGCTCGGCCCGGGGCCATGCGCCTTGGTTGGGAGTGAGGGGTTGCAGTGGCGCTGCACATTAAGGCAAAAGGGAGAGAGCTGACGAAGAGAGAGAGAGAAATGGTGGCTGGACTCATGGTGGCCAAAGAAAGAGACGAGCGGCGTGGAGAGGAGGATGAGAGAGTAAGAGAACTGGTGTTAGTGGAGAGAAAAGAGGAAGAGAGGGACGTGCGTGGAGGTGTGGAGAAGAAAGAAGTGCAGTGGCTTGAGGTGTTGCAGAGAGAACGACGATGCACAAGGGAGACGTGCAGCAAGAGGGGAGGGGAGGAGCGTGAAGGGCTTGTCGTGGCTGGAGGGGTGTGACGGGAAAGAGAAAGCGAGACGGAACAGAGAGAGGGCGTGAGGGAAAGGAAGTAGGGGGCGTACATGGAGAGAGAGATGGCAAGGGGAAGGGTGACGGTTGATGGTGTAGGAGCAAGAGTGAAGTGATCTTTTTAGGGTTTTCCTTAGTAGTTTTAGGGTTAAGAGCAAACTTCCCATCTTGCCTAAATTACCCTTATGTACATACTTGTACCAGTTTTTATCTAATTGTCGCTCCTCTTAAATTTTGTAAACTTTTATTTGAATGAAAAATAATATACATTTTTATTTTACTTAAATCCACTTTCAATTAAAATTAAATTTCCATCCACATCATTTTATTTCTTTTTGCCCCAATTATTTTTTTTAAATTTTCATATTTTTTCGTATATACTAAGAATTGTATACTTAAATTTATTTAATTAATTAAAATTGAGCCTATTCTTAAATTAAATAAATTCCTTTGCATAAAAATTTTATTTCTTATAAAACTATCTTCTTTTAATTAATTCAAATTTAAACTTTTAAATTTTTAATTTACAAAATTTTTGGGGCGTTACAGTGCCATGAGAAAACTAGAGACGAGCAGAGAGGTGTCTTTGGATAGAGCCGCATTAGAGATAACTGAGGAGTTTCTATGACCGAAGGAGGCTGAGGTTGTGAGACACATTTTTAAAACCCTTTATTTTCGAATAATTAAACCTTTCACAAACAATATAATAATTACAATGGGTGAGTATTTTCATACTCAGTAAGTGCTTTCATAAATGAATAATTAAACATTTCAGATAATCAAAACAGATATTCGTGGAAGCTATAGTTTATTTTGAAAACAAAGTCAAACTGAAAAGCATGTACATACAAATATGTACAAGATTAAAATCCAAAAACACCAAAAATCTAGAGCTAAGACCTCGAAAACAAGTATCGCCTACAAACTGATCGTGAGGAACCACTGAGTCTAGTAGCTCATATCTACGATCTGCACAACATTTCAAATCACACAATGGTGAGTATTTTTTTATACTCAATAAGTGCTTTTACACACTTACCAAAGTAGTTAATGCGGTTATTATTACAATTTAAGTACTTTATGTGATAGGGTAAACATCCTTATTAATTTCTACCCAGTTCTGTACTTGAACTCCTGTTTAATATATGTTTAGTGTATTTACCAAGGAGGCATGGTCGTCCTGTGCTGAGAATGGGGTCATCCTCATCCATTTTTCTAGAATAACTCAGGCATGGTTCGTAGGGAAAAAAATTGGTCTAAAGCACGAGGGCGTGTTGTCAACATGGAGGTCGTGCTGAATCTAAAAAATGCACATTTCATAACTATTTTTAAGTCATAATTGCAACAAACATTTTATTAATGTTAGTGTTTAACCATAGCAATATACATACCATTTATACAGTGTTTACATACCAAAGCAACACATCAAATATCATAGATATGTTTGCTCATTTAGCCATATCAAAGCACACTTGCATATTTCATGAACACACATTCATCTCTCAATTTGGTAAGCAAGTACCCAATTATCATTCTTAACATATAAGCTCATTCCATGTCATCAAAGTCATATGAATGTATTTATGGAATGAAAGTGCAATGTCAACGCAATCGCAACAATATGCCCTAGGATTGTTCTTTCTTTTCTTTTTTCTTTTTCTTTTTCTTTTCTTCTCATTTTTCCCTCAGTCCCAGAATGACATCGAACATAGTTTATCATTGAGCCCAGCTTGGAATATCATCGGTGTAACATCCCGTGAATTATTTGTCGTAAATTTTTGAAAAAAAATTGTTTAAACATCAATATATAAAGATTGATTAAAGGTTGACATAAGTTTGACCCGAAATAAATCAAGAAAAATTGAAAAATACTGAAAATAGAAAGTACATCTTGTGGCAGCAAGGAAGAGGGAATGTAACGCCCCGAAAAATGTTTAATTCTAAGTTATAATATGTTAGGATAAGTTGGAAGAGTGTTGGGTTAGATTTATGCGTGTTCGAAATCAAAAGAAGTTGAAAAATGCTAAGTTTAGCAGTCTGCAGCAAAATAAGGTATGTTATCTTTTAGGATAACATACGTTTCCCAAAATAACGTATGCCAACATGGATGAATTCGTCATGCACATAGAAATTTCTGGGCTGCATTAACGTATGCCAAGTCTGGAAAACAAACATACGTTAACGGGCCTCTGTACATGTCATTAAAAGGTCGAGACACTTTCTATCTGTCTAATAACTCCCTTCCACCTACCAAAACACTCTGCAAACATCCTCTCAATTATTTCTAGCCATTCCAAACACAAAACCTACCCTACAACAACACATTTACACTAGATTAAACATATTTCCAGCCCGAATCAAGCCTTCCTCTCTCTAGGTTTCAAAGAAATGAGAATCAAGGTAAAATGATAATGTCAAATTGAAATGAGTTGTATTTTAGGTACATTTGGTAGGGTTTTGTTAGGTTTCAAATGTAGAACATGATTCTATAAGCCATTCACCCTAAAACATCTGTTTTTGTGAGATTTAAGAGATTAGGGTTTTGGGGATTTTGAGTAGAAATCAGATTTAGAGGTTGAAATAACCTACATTGTGTGCTAATTTTTTGGAAATGTGATTGTATTTGTGTAGGGAACGGTATTCGGAACCCGACTCGAGAATCAGGCGATGGATCGAACCTCGGAGCCCGAGCTAAGTGTTTTATTGCCACTTACTTGATATGTTTGAATTGTTAATGGTTGACTCTTGATTATATGATGTTTTTAATGAAAAATGGAAATGGATGGAGGCGTGATAAATATATATAATTGCATATTATGTAAACTAGGCTTACTAATGAATGTGGTTTCGATTGTATGGTTGCTTAATGATGATTGCTATTCGTGGTATGGATATGTTGTTATGGAATGGGTTCTTAGGAACCAAATATGTGAGCTTTGATGGTTGTTTGGAAAATGCTATTTGTATGGAGTATTAATCGGAAATGTGGAAATGGATTTATGACTTGATGTTGATTTGCATTATGATCAATGTTTGATGCTCATTATGGGTTATTGTATTATGGCTACAGGCCTCGAGGAAATGGATTGCATTCATTCATTTAATGGTATGTGGAACATATGAGCATGCTTGTATGAGACATATGTATGAGGGCGTAATGGCCGTATGTGATGATTTTAAAAGGGAGCAATGGCCAAATTGATAAAAGGGCATAATGGCCAAATTGATATATGTGGGCGTAATGGCCAAAATGAATTATTTGAGGGCGTAATGGCCAAATATGCAATTGGGTCGAGTGAAGTCTCTCCCTTGCAAAGTTGAGGCTCCAGAGCAATGCATTGTGTGATTTGCACTAGCATTTGCATAATGCATACATTCATGTGTTTATGGTTGAGGTTGTTAAGATTCTAGAATGCTAATGGCATGGTTGGTTATATATGCATATGTGTTATGGAATCTAATGATGTGAATTGTAAGTATGGGATGAAATGGTTTAATATGGAAAATGAATGATGTGATATATGGATATGGAATGTTGTGTATGTGAAGGAATGGAAGTATGACATGTCTGGTTAACTATGTGTTTATGAAATGATGGTAGTGATTGGTAAAGGTGTGTATGAATGCGATTAATTCAAGTTGTAATAGGTTTGAATGATTAATTAAGATGATTTGGATGTATGTTGACTTATATTGTTACCTTATGAGTTGATTGATATGTGTAAGGTGAATGGATGAGTGTATGAATGAAAACACTTGGGCAGAATTTGGACAGAATAACCTGATGGAATTAACGTATGCCAAAATTTGGAATAAACATATGTTACTTGAGTATGGCATACGTTATTCATCCTGGTCCCATCCCAGTATAACGTATGTTAAGGGGCCAAAGTTAACATATGTTAATTTGGTTATTAAACACTTAAAGTGGATCGAATAACACATAAATTACTTGTTTATGATATGGCTTTAGGGCGCCATGTGGGAGGATAGGCTGGACGACCGAGGACTCCTCTGCACCCCAATATGTAGCGACACTAAGGGACAGCCTTATTGAGTATTTAAAAAATATTCACATGTGTTTTGCTGGATTCTGTGTAGATCGATAGTAGCGGAGCTGAGACTTGGTTTTGGAATGGAGCACGAGTGTGTGATATGAGGAGGATAGGTCGGCTCCTAGCAGATTTTGGATATTTCACACTTTTGCATTTTGTACAGCCATACGCATACCAGTATAGGCTTTTATTGGCATTTGCATTGTTTTAAATCGCAAACCATAGCTTCCGCATTTATGATACTTTTATTTTGTACTTGGTTAGTCTAAAGAAAATGCATGTATGCCACTATTGATTTCATATATATATATATATATATATATATATGTTCACTTTATTTAAATTGTACACTGTTCGTTTTAAAAAGAAAAAATAGGTGCGAAAATCATGTTTATTCGAAAATGGATTTAAGCAAAATTGGGGTTCACATTTAGTGGTATCAGAGCAGGGATTAGATTCATTGCGGACTGTACCAAAAAACTTGTTTTCATTGCATCATGTTCAAGAAACGAAAAAATTTCAAATGATGATTTTGATAGGATGGAGCCTATAGAGGATGTATCACACGACGCTACTACCGAGTCCCAGGAGTCCGTTCAGGGACAGGGACCAGTTCCTGGACATCGAGTACCACCCGCACCTGGGGGAGCACCTTCTGCACCCGATGTTATTCTGTTTGATCCCGCACTCGCCCAGTTTTATCATGCCATGATGTTACAATTGCTAGGCCAGTAGGGAGGCCAGCAGGGTGGCTAGCCGAGGGCACAACCAGGAGGGCAGCTGAGAGAGGGCATTGAGATTGGCCAAAATTTTTTCCGAGGTGCACAATCAAGGTGCTAAATCATTTGAGGGGACCAGAATGAGGACTGGCTTCATCAGATGGAGCGAATACTTACTAGGTGTAGGTGTACACCTGAGTAGAAACTCAGGTATGCTACCTCGTTATTGGAGAAGGATGTCTGGTACTAGTGGGAGGCAGTTCCCAGGAGCTAGAATTACCTGCCTACACTTACTTGGGCAGACTTCCAGAGAGAGTTTGCCGAGAAGTACACTCTCGAACACTACCACAACAAGAAGAAGGTAGAGTTTTTGGACCTAAAGCAGAGGGAATTGACTGTTGCTGAGTATGAGGGTCAGTTCACTAGGTTGGCCAGGTATGCCCCAGAGGACGTAGCCATTAATGTCCAGAGGAGGGACAGGTTTCAGAGGGGAATGCGATTTAACATTCGCACTCAGATTGCGATGAAGGCCCATACTTACCAGTTATTATTGGAGACATCTTTGAGAGTCGAGGAGCTTATGTTAGAGGAGGACCATGTAGGGGGGAAGTGACAGAAGAAGACTGGTAGTTCTAGCTGAAGGGTTTCTAACGTGTTTAAAACTTTTTGGCAGCGGAATAAACACAAGAAATACACGTGAAACACCCAAGAACAACATAAGATCAGCCAAAACACATGCCATATAATCAGTTTAGATCTAGGTTAAATAAAATCAAAACTT